>CM062619.1:18864745-19112245 GCA_025617555.3 Puccinia polysora
GCCCCCACACAACAGTAAATGTTGTGTGGCACCACAACCGACTACATCCAAGTTGTGTGGGGTTGTACACAATTCAAATTAAGTCTTGTTCCATGAAACACACAACTACAAGCATTTTGGGCCAAAAATAAATAAATTCAATAAAATACTAAAATAAACTAAATAAAACTTCAAAAAAAACAGAAATCAACCAAAAAATCAAAAAAAATTTATTTCTTGGTTAAAAAAAAATATAAAGTTTATAAAAAAAAAAGTTAAAATAAAAAATGAAAAAATGAAAAAAATGAAGAAAACAAAAAAAAATTAAAAATGAGAGATTCTATGGAGCAGCCCCAAATTATAAGTGCCCAAAGATACAACTTTAAGTTGATTGGCCCCAAAGTAAAAACACCAAAAAAAACAATTTCCACTTGTGTTAAGCTGATCCCATCACAAGAAGTAAAAATACTCATTATGATGGGATCATTTCAAAACAAGTTGAACTTAATTTCCAATAAAATCTCATTCAAAACACTCAACATGATGATTTTAAATAAAAACACTTAACATGATGATTTTAACTTAAAAAACTCAACATAATTATGTTTGAAATGTTATAAACCTTTATATTAATAGAATTAAAAGAACAGCATGCTAGAACAAACTAAAATGATGAGATTGAAATGATGTCTATAAATTAGAATACAAATTAATTTTATCTTTGAGTTGATCAAACCAACCAGAGGCTTTTTTAGAAATCATGGAATGTGGTTTGGAAACTATGGGCAGGATTGGAATCACACCTCCCTTAAGTAAAAGCTAAACCAAATTGTTATTATCAGCAAATGAAATGCATATTGGGTCTGATTCTTCTTTTACACCCATTTTCATAGGAGTATAAGTAAAAAATCAATCCAATGAAATGAAACATATGGTTCTTCCATAAATATCAGCTATTATTTGAGCCACATCCAACTTTGAAATCCATTTTGAAGATTGAATCTTTTCATTGGTGTCATTAAAATAAATTCTTTGTCTATCCTTTCAACATCTTTATTGCTTCCAAGGATCTTTGAATAGCACCCCTTATCTTTCCTCAATTTTTTAATCATTTCTTTTTGTACTACAAACCATCCATGCTCATCATACCCAAGTGATTTAGCAATGACTCCAAATCCACAATTTCCATCACCAACTCGATCCCAAACCTAACCCAAGAGGTATGTAATTTATCATGTATTTCATTGAGGTAATTCACTTCCTAAAATCAAAAATTATTCAGCCAAAATTATAATCTCATTCAAGTAAACAAAACTCAGCAAAGATGAGCTTCTGTTTGACTTGGCCATTTCTTCTTCTTCCTCAGAAAAGGATTCTGATTCCAAATGAAGAGACCCTATTTCACTCTCAGTCTCTTTCTCTGAATAATGTAATTTAGATTTTGATCCTGCCAACTTTGACTAACAATTATCAGCATATCATCATCAGTTAATTAAAACCAAAAAATGAACATTTCACAAAAGAAAAGACTTTCAATATTTTGCTTTTTCTTATTTGGTTCCCTTGTAATTCTCTTTTCCTGCTCAAACTCCTTTTCAACATGATCAATATGAGATGGATCTCTCTGGATATCTGTCAATTTTGGTAGGCCTCTGCTAGATTGAAAGACTTCAGGTTCAGATTTAAATGATCTTGTTCAGCATTTCCCAATATCATTGTATTGAGCTTCTGATGGAACTGAAAATTGTTGAGAATTTCTTCAACATCAACCTTTCAAAATTCATAAGGAGTAAACATTAGTAAAGCAGGAATCATCCATAAAAAAGCATTAATAACAAATTGATTTGAACAATCCAAAAATCCAACTTAAAAAAACTTACAGAACCATAACTTCAAGGGTCATGATCAAACCTCCACTGAGGATGAAAATCCTCAGGCAAAAAGGATCCTCTTGACACTATTTGTTCACCTAGCTGGTGGGAACAGGGAAAAACCATAATCTTGGATTATGAATTGGTGCACACCTACCCATCATGGTTCAGCTTTAACCTCTCTAATTGTTCCAAAACAATTTAAATTGCCTCTAAAGAAAACTTGTATCCCAATGGTAAGAGCTCAGTGGGAAGAAGTATTTCTATCTGAATATGAGAGTTGCAAAGGGCTTCCTGAATCAATTTTATTTGATTGGAAAATTTTCCCTCTAGGTTCCTCAAAAAATCTAAAATTTTTCCCAAAGAATTTGTGATTAATTGTTTGAGAGTACAATTGGTCCCTTCCACACAAGAATTGGCTTCATTTCCAAAGTCAGGTTTTTTTCAAGTCCAAGCCATTAAAAACGTCTCTTTTATACATAAAGATTTTATTATCCATATAATCAAGCACATCCTTGAATTCTCCCAAGAAACACTTTATTCAAGTCATAATGCAAGCAAACCAAAACTAGGAATATTAACCAAAGAAGCAGTGATTTGGCCCTTGCTCAAAGCTCCGCATCATTGACCTCTGACTCTGCCTTGTTTTTTGAGGCCCCATACTTAGACCACAGAGACATAAAGCTTTGCCATCCTTCAATGTCATTATTAAAGCGCACTTTACAATTCGCTTGTATTTTTTCAGACAAGTGCCATTTACAACACTGTCTTTTTGACTCAGGGAAACTTTTTTCTACAGCACAAATCAAAGAATTTTCACGGTCCGTCACAAAGAATTTGGGAAGTCTCTCAGGATCATAAGCCTGCTCCTTTATGGATTTAAATAACAACTGTAGAAATCAAACCTTTCTATTCTTATAAAAACAAGAGGTTTTGTGAAAGTTTGTTGGTTGGCTGTGGTTCTTACAACATGCAACAGTGGGATAATGTACTTATTTGCTTTATAAGTAGAATCCAACATAGGAATATGATGAAATGGCTTGCAAAGGTTTAATGCATCAGGGTGTGCCAAGAATAATGCCTACAAGTGACCCTCTCCACTGAATTTTGCTTGATGAACCCAACCTGAATGACAAAGTTGTTCAAAGAGGACCTCCATATCAATTTTTTCCCTTGAGGCCTGCAAGTGCAACCTTGATCTTATTTTTACAGATTTTTTGGTCATCAACATATTTGTTGCCATCAATTTTGCTCAATTTTCTTTTGAGTTTAACCATATTGAGCCCATTATTCATTCCTTCTTTTAAATTCACTAAGGCCACCCCAGTGATTCTCCTGAGGTGTGAAGATGGTTGATGTTTATGTTGATCATTTCTGTAGGTGATTTTCCGCAAGGATTCTGAATTTATGTCAATTTCATGGATTAAAAAACTTGCATCCAACCTTCCTTGTGGGAGTTGGGCTTGACTGTTTGGTGAGAAATTTCCCAGAGTAGGAACCATTTCTATCACAGGCTAAATTCACATATTTATCAAACTTTGAGTTGAAAACTGTCAAAGCATAACCATGCTTCATTGCCCCTGTTTGAAAATAGTTTTTTGTCTCTTCCCTAGTAGGAAAAGCTCTTACAGGAGGTGGGTCAAGTCAATCTGGCACCAATTAAATTTTTATATCATAGTTACATAGTAATAGTTAAGTTTTGATCAAATTATATGAGGCAAAGACCAGAGTAACATAAAATTTTACTCACCACCAGAGGTCATTTACATTTGTGAAACATTCTGTTCCTCAATTGTAACCCAAGATGAGAATGCAATTGGGGCTTCCAATTTTTCATTACCCAAATCCTTTTTTTCCACAGCTTTTTTAAGGGCCCTATCAATGTAGTCCTTCAATGCAAAAATTTCACAAAAAGTAGGGCTTGCAAATTTTTCCATAATGAAAAAAAATTCAATTTTACTTCATTATTCAATCCAACTTTCAATTGAAAAACGACCAAGTTTTCTCACTTTTGATTTGAGAAAGATCAAGTTAACTAACAGGAATTTAAAATTTAAGTTTCTGTTTCCCAATAGGAAAGTTGAGAGTGCACTTTGTAAGAAAGGGAAGATTTCACAGATTTTGTTTTCCAAATGCAAAGAATGTGTTTTCAGTTTCACTTTAGGGTTCAATTTATGATTGCTAGGCGTGGTCCAATAGTCTCAAATAGTATGCTTTGATCCCAAATTTTGATTTATGGAACCCAAATGTGGGCCAGGGAGTCCCTTTCAAACATGCGAAACTCCGGGGGGGTTGTATAACCCTGTAAACACGTCAAAGTGGTCGTGTACAGGGGCAAAAAACTCAATAATGCTGTTTATGGGGCATATACAACCCCCTGGGGGTTGCGCGTGTTTGGCACAGCACTTTGGATGCGTTTAGATGTGTGTATAGGCCCCCATGCCTCCATTGGGCTGTGTAGGGTGTTAAACAACTCCCACACAACTGGGATTTATGGTGTATCAGAGTTAAACCAACCCGTCATTTTTGAATGGCAGGTTTCAACCCAAATCTGCCATTAAAAATACAAAAAAAACCACTTATTTAACATCAAAAATGTCAGAGGTACCTGAAAATAAATTGGTCTTTTGAAATAAAGTATTCAAAGGCTTTCACCACCTCAACCACACATAATTACACGTCATCACCCCTGGTCTCAACCTCCAACCTCATTGGAAAAATTTGATTCATCCCTCTAATCTGTTCATTGCTATCCTCATTTCTGCATCACTCTCATCACTTGATTGCTTTATATCACATCCTAACTCTCATTGCTTTATTTATATCATCAATTTATCACTCTAATCACTTCATTGCTATTTTCATTTTTCCATCAATTTCGTCACTATATTCCTTTCATCACATCCTAACTCTCATTGCTTCATTTCTCTTGTAACTTCATCACTCTCGTCTCTTAATTGCTATCCTCATTGCTTCAACAATCTCATTGCTTTATTTCTCTCATCACATCCTAACTCTCATTTCTTTATTGCTCTCAATGCTTCATTCCTTAATACCTCTTACTCTTTTCAAATGACTCCTAAGGAACCCCCCCCCCCCCCCGCAAGTCCACACAAAAATACAATGTAACAAAGAAAATATACCCAAGGAACTCTACATCAAAAAATCTTTACCCATCAGCTTTCAAAGGCTCAATTCAGCTCCAGAGAGCTGATCACATCATCCTGTTGAAGTGGAAAAAAATTCCCTCCAACAATGACGCTTGCTTTTGTATCCAATTACAAAACACAAGTTGTTCAACCTCCATCCTCTGAGGTTAATGGTTATCTCCTGATGGCCAATGAACTTAAGATAAAAACAAAAGTTAGGCTGGATATTTCATCAAAAATATTTGAGATAAATTCAAGAACTATCAAGCCAAGTACAAAAAGGCCCACTCAATCTCAATCTCCAGTGACTTTGGTATCACCAACTCCAATAAATCCAAAGGAATCAACTTGGTGGTTGATAAGTTGGAATAAATTTATCCCTTCTATATTCATATGGATGAAATATTTCAAAAGAAGGACAAAATCACCCCTTTTTCTGCTTTTGATGCCCATAAATTCAATTCAGTTGATGCTGAGGACCTGGCTGTTGATGCTTGGCCTAGCAATGATGATCCCAATGAAACCTATGAGTGGCCCTAATCAGATGTGGAGGAGGATATTCAAACAAAACCAGCTCTGACAATGTCTAAATTGGCATTGATCAATGATTCAAATCATTCCTTGTACCTCTCACTTCCTTCTTTGGATTTATCTCTTACTGGGGTAGAAGAAATTGGCAACTTGGCCAATGAGGAGGAATTTATTCCACTCTCTCCATTACAATCAACATCTTTTCAAGTAAGGAATAAAGTTATTTTCTTTCCTGTCTGGTTAATCCTGATTGATTTAGATTTTAAAAAAACAGCCACATCTGTTTCTGATTGGCCAAAAACTCAAGCCAATGGGGCCTCCCACATTTCCTTCAAAGTAGAGTGATGAAGTTCCCACACAAACCTCTTCTGGAAAGGGAAAATAAAAGGCCTCCAATTCCATCAAAATCAACCCCAGTAGCCGGCAAAAGAGGAGAAAAACTTTGAATTTTTCTGGCTTTAAAGACATCAGATTCAAGTAAGGGCATTGATTGAATCTTTTTGCTTTCAAAATCAAGCTCATTCCTATTCCCCTCCTCCAAAAAATAGTGAATTCACAAATTGAATTGGAAAAAATTCAATTTTGAAAGGAGAAGTATGATTTTCAACTGGCTATTTATTTTCAAAAGCAGAAATACAAGATTTTGGATCATCAAAAAAAGCTGGATGCTTAGTGGGAATTGAAACAGGCCAAGCAGGAGTTTCAAAAAGAGGAAATGGAGAAGGATTGACTGGAAGAGAGAATCAAAAAGGAGAGGGAACAACTGGCAATGGAAAAAAAGATAGGTTATCTTTGGCCATTGCATTTAATGGTAGCAGTAGAATTGTGGAAGAAATAAAGGAGATTACTCAATTTATTGGCTTTTAAATATATCTACTTGGATAAAAGCTTTAAAAATAAAAATAAAAATTATTTTTTACTACAACAAAGTTCAAGGCTATTTTGAACTCCACCAATGAAGAAATATTTTATATTTTTATTTACATTGATTTTTATTGAGTATACTTTTCCACTTTTCATGTCCTTGCAATTGTTCCAACTTGTTTTTTCAATTTTCATAGAAATGGCCATCCTTGTATGAGTGGCAGTCCCCACAGCAGGAAAAATACAGCCCTTGTACTTATTTGCTGCCCAAATCATTTTAACAATTCCTTTTTATTTGAAATCAATACCAAAAACCAAGTCAAGAAAAACAAATTTGCAATTCGATACTTGGTTTCTTCCTCATTCTTAATAACTTTTCCATTTGATTTTTTGGTTGGAACCACAAGTAAAAAGGAATAGGAAGGGATGTTGCCTTTGTCAGTGTGGGGAGAACAGTAGAAGGAATCTGAAGTGAAGGTGATGTGGGGTGTACAGTCAAAATTTCAGCCTCCTGGATGCCAAGAACCTTGCTATCCTTTAGCTACCAGTGGTGATAGAATAAATAATAAATATATTATTTGATAAATGCAGAAAAAATCCATAAAATATTTGGATAAAGCTTATTGCAAGGTTAATTGGTTTGGTTATGGTTTATTGTTAAAAATCAATATAGATAGATTGATTATTGAATATTTTTATAGAGGGGCCACAATTATGTTGGGGATCTTAAACACCTCTTTTCAGGGAATTCAGTATGATAACACATAGGCCTGGTTACTTTGGGCCCTTTAGTTTAAAGGATATTTTTCCCAAAGATAATATGTATATAAAATACACAGTGGAGTGGCAGGGATTTTTAAACAAGCTGCCACGACAGAGAAAGGATAATAAAACTCACTTGTATATTATTAAATACTTTGGGTATCTTTTTGGGATGTGTACTGATAGTCGAAAATAAGTAGTGTTATTCACACATCCAAACATCAATTATAAAGTATAATAATTCTCTTACCCTGTGCAATTAGATGCTACCCGTTTTACAGCACCAAGAACACTTGAAAGGCTACCACTGGTTGCCCTTCTAGCCTCAGTGTCCGTCCCTTTGAGCCCCTGTACCCCTCAGAAGGACAATATTGGGACTCCAAAAGCTATAAATAAAGAGCTCTTCAGAGGATATTGATACCCAGAGACCCAGTTATATTTATATCCAGACACAGTGCCAAGGTAATCAAATACTTATAAGAGATAATAAATTGATTTATGGCTTATTATGATTAATAATATCCATCCTCAACCTTCTTTTTATCAATTTAAACTGCTGAACAACCTTATAACCTCACTATTTTCATACTCCAAATTAGGTTAATTGTATCTTATTATTTTTATTTTATTTCTGTTACTTTTGCAGATTTCTCTGCAATAGTAGCAAGCTGACAAAAAAGGAGGGACGCCTGATCCAAATTTAAATGAAGAGAAGTAGGGGATATTGTAGTCCATCATTGTTTCAGGGTTGTATTTCAAGTCAATTCTGGGTAATTTTTGAAACATTTTTCCTAAAATTTGTGAGGCCTTGTTGGACCTAAGGTGCAAAAAATTAATTTCTTTAGGGGAAGATTGAACAGCAGCTTTCTTTGAATAATTTCCAAGTATTTCAGAAGGGTGCATCAATTTTTTTACATCCAATTTCCAACATTTTTGCACCCCAAGATTTAGAGTGACCAACAGTGTTGACAAGTGTTTTTGATCAGTGAAGGGAAGTGACTATGCAGTTGATTTCCTTCTTCTCTTGCTCAGAGAGTTTATTCACAGGGAAAAACTGAATGATTTCAATCAGAGATTTTCAATTGGATTCATGAAGAGAAATAACTTTCCCAGAGCTGAATAAATATAAATGTTTGATCCTCTCTTTGGCTTTTTCAAACTCTTTGGGGAATGAATTTTGATTGGCAACCATGGTAGGATACAGATCCAAAGGTTGTAGTTTTTCCAGACCACACAAATGTTTTGTCAATCCCCTCCTCAGCCACTTCCAAAGATATTTCAGAACCTCTCTTTTGATTCCTCTTTTTCTCACAAGCACTATTCTTGCCAACTCTTTTTATGTTTGGAAAATCATCTCCTCCCATCCACATGCTACAATTGGGGTGGGGGTCAAGAAAGGATTCAATTCATTTTGTAACATTTTTATTTTGGGGGAGAAGAATGGGAGGTCAAGCAAAAGGGTGGATGTGGAAAGAACAAGAGGTCAAACAGTGGGTTTAATTGCATGGAATAATAATAAAAAATCATTGCTCATTTGATAATGAAAGTAGATGATCAACAAACATAGAAAAAAAATCAAAAAATACCAGTCAATTATCCTACCAAAAAAAAAGGTCAGTTCAATTTTTTAAACATCAGTATCATAGAATTAAGAGGAGGAGGAGGGTGCTGAGCAATGGAGCAGAAAGTAGGGGGTCAGTTGTTCATCAATTAACCAATCAATTGTTCATTGATCAACCAATTGATTGAGGAGGGGGGTCCTGAGAAATGGAGCAGCAAAGAGGGGGGAGGGGGTAGGGCCTGAGGACAAGGAGGGGGTCAGCAGTTGGTTGGTTGGTTGTTCATGGATAAACCAATTAATCAAGGAGTGGGGTACTGAGGAATGGAGCAGAAAAGAGGGGATCAGTGGTGGGTCTGTTGGCTGTTCATCAATCAACCAATTGACTGAGGAGGGGTTTCCTGAGAAATGGAGCAACAATGAGGGGTTCAGCGGTCAGTTTGTCAGTTGTTCATTGATTGACCAATAAATTGGTCATTGATTTATCAATTTTCCAAGAAGGGGGTAGATGACCTGGGGGGGGGGGGTTCCTGAGCAATGGAGCGGCAAGGAGGGGGGGTCCTGATGACAAGGAGGGGTGGGGGCAGGGTCATTGTTCAGTGGTCAGTCAGTCAGTCATTGATTGAACAGTTGGTTTTTCATTTATCAACCAATTGGTTGAGGGGGGGTGGGCAACAGAGGTGTGAGGAGGGGGGGATTGCCTGAGGAGGAGAAGGGTGGAGGAGGGTGGAGGGGGGAGGAGGGTGGAGAGTGGAGGAGCAGGGTGGAGGAGCAGGGTGGAGGTTAGCAAGATCATTAATTGATTGAGATGAGCAAGCAGGAGGAGGAGGGAGTCCTTACCTGAGCCTGGGTTGGAAGGGAAGAACAAGTGGTTGAGTTGGAGGTGGTGGGCAAGGAGGTTTGGTGAGGAGGAAGAAGGAGTGGACTAGTGAGTGAGTGGGGTGAGGTGGGTGGTTTGGTGAGGGGTGAGGTATGAGTTGGAGGTCTTTTTTGTCTAATTCAAAAAATCAATTCAGCCTAAGATTCTTGGTTGAACAACCAAAACAAAAAAATCCTGCGATGCAATTGTTTACCTATTTAAAAACTGAATGTTACTCATCAAAGTTAGTGAGTGTGAGGAGTAGAATCCACTCTCTCATGGCAGAAGATGAGGGACAAGATGAGACAAGGATGACTTGAGGAGGATTCAGAATATCTTCTTCAAAGATTTTTTCTTATTCATCTTTAATGTCAGCCAGATGGTTGTGAAGGATTACACAACTGGTAATCCATTTGATGAGGATCTTCATGTTTTTGGCATTCTGAAGCTGGTTTTGCATTTCCCTTAATCTGGCCCATCTTCCTTTCAGCCCACCTTTTGCATGTTCAATTCAAACATGTTATTGATAAATTTGAAATTTGAAAAAAAATTGTAGATCATTGGAAGAAACCTTTGGAAAAGCTGGATCAAAATATTTACTGCTAGTATAGGCTGGATTGACCAGAAGGTATTGATCTTGGCCAAATCATTTCTCTGGTTTCTGGGAAATCTGCATCTGATTGAAAACATTTTAATCACGAAAAGAACCCAGAAAGCCTGCATGGATGGATATGAATGTCTTGTTTTTATAAAAAAAACAAGTTGTAGTGTCACAGATTATCTATACAAACAGATAAAACATATTTTTTCAGTGTGATATCAAAGGTGGTATCAAAGGCCTTGGAAAACAAATGAATCAATTGCCTTTTCTTCCAATCAAAATAGTGGTTGCCATCTAGCTTGGGTTTTTGACTCATGGGGATAGTGGTTCAATCAACAAAACCAATGCACCTGGAAAATCCTTCAGTTTCCATTACTTGAGATATCTCCTTGTGTCCTTCTTTGGTTGGCCAAGAAAAGACTCAGCAATGGAAAGATAGAATAGCAACCATGAATTTTTTTGTGTACAAGTCAATGGTTCCATAACTGACTGAGGATAGATTTTCTAATAAATGAATTGCTGCTCCATTTCCATTTGATCCCAATCTACAAAGAGAAACAGCCAGTTGGATAGCTGGATTGTGTTGAGGACCCCAATAGTTGTTCTGAAAATTTTTTGGTCTTCAATCATCTCCCAAGGCTTCATGAATGAAGGAAACAAAGTTTGGAACAGTTTCTGGAAGCTTAAGTCCCGGAGGAGATGAAGTTTTTGCCTTTTGTACAAAGGTTTGTAGAGATTCTGTCTTCTTTGAAAAATTTATTGCTTTTCAAATAGAGAATTCAAAGCCAACCAAGTTTATTTGAAATTGAAGTCTGAATCAGAGTCAAATAATAAAAAAATTTCAGTCAGCTTCTTAGCATTTTCAACTTTCTTCTGGGAAGTTTTATTGGACATGTTGAGAAAGATGATGATGTGATGTGGGGTGATGAGATGATGATTGGATGTGTGTGATTTCATGATGATGTGAAGCAATGGAGATATGAAGCAATGGAGATTTGAAGCAATGGAGATGAGATGTGTTTAGTGCAATGGAAATGGTATTGCTGTGGAGTTGCTGGGGTGGAGTTGTGGATGGGTGTTTTGAATAGGGTGGATTTTTAAGGTATGATGGTGCATAAATGGCAGTTTTGATTTTTGGAATCCCCCATTTCAAAATACATCAGTAAGGGGTTTTATGAATTTCAGAAACCCCTCATTAACAATGGCAGGTTTGGTCAAAAAAAAATAGTGGCTTTGCTAACTCTGATACACCTTAATAAAAAATTAAAAAAATTGAAAAATCAAAAGATTGAAAAATTAAAAAATTGAGAAATTAAAAAAGGGTGATTTTAAATTCATGGCTCTAACCATGTGGTAGTTGTGTAGAGCCCTAGACGGCTCCAATGAGCAGTGGGGGCCCAAAGAAGAATACAAAGGGCTGTTTCAAACATGTGTGACCTCTGGGGGGTCATTTAGGAGCCATGTAACCCCCAAAAATGGCTAATTTGAGCCGTTCAGCCCTGTAAACGGCTCAAATTAGCCATTTTTGGGGGTGCAAAACCCCTGGGAAGTTGTGCCAGAATTTTGGGCGCCCCCTGGACCACACTTGGGTTCTGTCAACCCAAATTTGGGATTAACGCATACTTTGTGGGACTTTTTTTCCACACCTAGTGATCCCAAAGAGACATTAAAGTGAAACAAAAGTGAAATTAAAGTGAAAACTGAAATCATAAATCATATAAAATTCTGCAAACAATTCTTTCTCAACTCAAAAAGGGGGCAAAATTTGTTTTTTCAATTTAAAGTTGAATTGAATACTGAAGTATACCATTGCATTTTTTTGCATTGGAACAGTGGCAAGCCCTGCTTCTTCTGACATGGCTGCTTGTAAGGTCTACATTGATATTTCCATCAACAAAGCTTTGGAAAAAAAAAGGATTTGGGTAATGAAAAATTGGAAGCCCCAATTGCATCCTCATCAAGGGTGACAATTGAAGAGCAAAATCTTTCAAAAATGGACATGACCTCTGGTGGTGAGTGACATTTTATGTTACTTAATCTTTGCCTTATTTAATTTGATTGAAACTGATTGAGTGAATGCCATCAATATAACTATGTAACTATTGCAGATCCACTTGACCTGTCTCCCTTGAGAGATTTTCCTACAAGGAAAGAGGGGAAAAACTATTTTCAACCATGGGCAATGAAGAATGTTTAACCCTTAACAGTTTTCAACTCAAAGGGTGACCAAGATGTGGATTTAGCCTGTCATAGACATGGTTCCTATTCAGGAAATCTTCTTACCAAATAGTCTAGACAAACTCACACAAGGAAGGTTGGGTGAAAGTTTTAAAGCCATGCAAGTTGCACAAAGGAAGACCCCTTGTGGAAAATCTCCTATAAAGAAACTCAACACAACCATCAACCATCTGAACATTCCTCTGGGCATCCTCAACTGAGGAGAATCTTGGGGGTGGCCTGAGAAAATCCAATAGAAGGCATGAATGATAGGCTCAATAAGTGAAAAATCAAGAGAAAATTGAGCAAGATTAATGGGCAGGATTGTGTTGATGACCAAACAATCTATAACACTAAGCAGAATGTCACACTCCCTGAACTAAAGGGAAAAAGTGTTATGGAGGTACTCTATGAACAGCTTGAAGAAACAAGTTGGATTCACCAGTCAAATTTCAGTGGACAGGGTCACTTGGAGGCCCTGTACTTAGCACATCCAGAGGCAGTGAAGCTTTCAAAACAATTCCATCATATTGCTATGTTGGATTGTACTTATAAAAAAAATAAGTAAAAAAACCCACTATTGCATTTTGTAGGAATGACAGCCAATTGGAAAACTTTCACTAAAGCTCTTGTTTAATAACAAAAGAAACGTTTTTGTTCTGCAGTTGGTCTAGAAATGAATTAAATTACTTGGCTTATGATTGTGAGAGACTTTCAAAGGTCTTTGTGACAGACCGTGAAAGAGCTATGATTTGTGCTATTGAATCTAGTTTCCTTGAGTCATCAATACAATGTTGCACTTGGCACTTGTCTAAAAACATACAAGAAAACTATAAAGTGTGCTTTGTTAATGAAGTTGAAGGATGGAAAAGCTTTATAACTCTTTGGGCAAAGTATGGGGCCTCAAAGACCAAGGAGGAGGCAGAGGTCAATTATGTGGAACTCAGAGTATGTCCAAATCACTGCTTTGAATTCTTCCTAGTTTTGGGTTCTGACCTTTTGACTTGTATAATGTTTCTTGAAAGACTATGAGGATGTACTCAAGTATATGGAAAATAAGATTTTCCCTATCAAAGAGACATTTGTAACAGCGTGGACTTGTATAAACACAGATTTTGGAAACAAAACAACATCTTGGGTTGAAGGGGCCCATGCAACTTGCAAACAATTCCTTGCAAACTCTTTGGGAAACCTATTGCATGTTTGGAGAAGCCTTGAAGGAACAGTTTTGAATCAAATTAAATTGGTTCATAAGTCACTTTATAACTCTTGAATTAAGTTAGGGACAGTCCTTCCTCCTGAACTGTTACCATTGGGTTACAGATTGTCTTTAGAGGCAATTCATCCTATTAGGGAACAATTTGAGAAGTTCAAACGTGATCATGATGGCAAAGTGTGCACCAACTCATACTCCAAGACTATGGGTTTGCCCTTTTCCAACCAAATAGGTGACCATCTAGCATTCAGAGGATCCATGGTACCCAAAGATTTTCATCCTCAGTGAAGGTTGGACCATGACCCTTGCAGTTTTAGTTCTGTAAGTTGGCTTAGGTTGGATTGTTCAAGTTGGATTGTTCAAATCACTATGTGATTAATTCTTTTTGATTAATGATTCCTAATTCACTAATGGTTGATACTTTTGAACTTTTCAAGTGCAATGTCAATTAAATGCTAAGCATTCCTCAGTTAAGTGAAAAAGTGAATGCAATGATCTTGGAATCTCAAGATCATGAGCAAAGCAGACTATTGATGTATATCATTCAAAATATTAAGAAATATCAATTGAATCCAAGACTTGAACCTAAAGTCTTACAATCAAGTAGGGGCAGGCCAAAATCAACAGATACGCGGCAAGAAACATCTTGGTTTGAGGTTGTTGAAAAACAACTCAAGGGGGAAAAAAGGACTAGAAAGGCTCCAAACAAGAAAAGACAAAAGATTGTAAGTCTTTTCTTTTGTGATATGTTCATTTTATTGGTTTAATGAACTTAGTTACTAACTAATGATGAATTGTTAGTCAAAGTCAGCATAATCTGAATATTAATTTCATAGTTCAGAGGAAGAGACTGAAAGTGAATCAGGATCACTTAATTTGGAATCAGAATCCACCTCAGAGGAAGAGAACGTGCAGAAAAGCTCAACCAGAAGCTCATCTTTGTTGAGTATCCATTTAATTGATCTGATGGAAGAAATGAGTACTAAGTTTGTTTTCATGATAAAAACTGAGCATGAAATACCTCAATCAAATACCCTTGAAATTCCATAATTTCTTGGGTGAGGTTTGAGATCTGATTGGAGATGGGAATTGCTGATTTAGAGTCATTGCTAAATCTCTTGGTTACAAAGAACATGGTTGGTTTAAAGTTAGGAAGGAAATTATTGAAACTTAAGAAAAACATAAAACATGCTACATTAAGATGATTGGTGGTGCAAAGGAGGTTGGAAAGATTAAAAAAAGACTTGATGTTGAAGACATTAATGAAAAGATTCCATCCTCAAAATGGCTGGCTAAATTAGAAATGGGTCAATTCATAGCAGACACATATTCCAAACCTATATGGTTCATTTCATTGGATTCATGTGATACTTATACTCCAATGAAAAATGGTGTTACTGATTTATCAGATCCAATGTTCATTTCCTTTGTAAACAATAACCACTGGTTTTTATTAGTACTTGAGGGAGAAATAATTCCAATCACACCCATTTTAGCAAAACCATTTTCCTTGATTTCTAAAAAAGCCTCTGGTTGGGTTGATCAATTTAAAGATCAACTGAAAATTTATTCTACACTATAGAGATTATAGACTTTGACTTCATTTCATCATTGGGTTTCATATAAATTGTAATTCTAATGCAGCCAACAAGTTCTATTAACATAAAGGGTTATCACATTTTGAACATCATTATGTTGAGCGTTTTGAGTTAACATCATTATATTGAGTGTTTTGAATGAGATTTTAATGGTAAGTCAGTTCAAGTTGTGTTGGGCTGATTCCATCACAAGCTTCACTTATGTTAAGCTTGGGATGGGATCAGCTTAACACAAGTTGAACTTGTTTTTTTTGGGCACTTTTACTTTAGGGATGGTCAAAATACTTCTTTAATTTTTGGGCCCTTTTACTTTAGGGCTAGTCAAGTTGAAATGACTTTAGGGCTTGTCAATTTAGTTGTATTTTTTTTGGTGTTTTTACTTTAGGGCTTTTCAAGTTACTTGTCTTTTTTTATGTCTTTACTTTAGGGCTAGTCCAGTTACTTGTATTTTGTTGGGTCTCTTTACTTTAGGGCTAGTCCATTGGATAGTACCAGTTTTTTTTATTTTGATTTATTTATTTATTTATTTTTTTAACAAAAAAATGAATATTCTTTGATTTTTTGGTTGATTTTGGTTTTTTTGGAAGTTTTAATTAGTTTATGGGTTGTGTTAGTACCCTTTCATTCCTTTTGCCTTTTTTTTTTGCTCACCGCGGTCCTGTGCCGTGTGGAAGCCCACAAGACTACATTTGAGCCGTGTACAACTCCACAGGGCTTGAATGTAGTTGTGTGGAAGTCCACACGGCGGCGGACCGGGTTGGGTGGGCAGCACAACTCTGTGAGCCGTGGGGGGCTGTACACGGCTCAAATTGGACCGTGTGCCTTGCCATACGGACCATTTCAAACCGTGTGCACAGCTCAATGAGGCGTGAATTTAACATTACCCAATCAAAAAATCAAAAAATCAAAAAAATCAAAAAATCAAAAAATCAAAAAATCAAAAAATTCAAAATTCAAAAATTCAAAAATTCAAAAAATTAAGAATTCAAAAATTCAAAAAATGAAAAAATAAAAAAAAATAAAAAATTAAAAAATTAAAAAATAAAAAAATTAAAAAATTAAAAAATTAAAAAATTAAAAAATTAAAAAATCAAAAAATCAAAAAATCAAAAAATCAAAAAATCAAAAAATCAAAGAATCAAAAAAATCAAAAAATCAAAAAATCAAAAAATCATAAAATCATAAAATCATAAAATCATAAAATCATAAAATCATACAATCATAAAATCATAAAATCATAAAATCATAAAATCATAAAATCATAAAATCATAAAATCATAAAATCATAAAATCATAAAATCATAAAATCATAAAATCATGAAATCATAAAATCATTAAATTGAAAAATTGAAAAAATGAAAAAATTGTAAAATCAAACAATTGAACAATTGAAAACTTGAAAACTTGAAACTTGAAAAATTTAAAAATCAAAAAAATTAAAAATCAAAAAATCAAAAAATTAAAAAAATTGAAAATTGAAATTGAAAAAAATACAAATTGAAAAAATAAAAAAAATGAAAAAATTAAGGGTGATGATAATTTCACAAATACAAGTCATGAGGGAGTTGTGTGGGGCCCTAAATGGCCCAATGGACGCGTGGGGGCCCATACACCCGTCCAAAGTGCACCTTCTGACCAAAACATGTGTCTACACATGTTGACAGTCTTGTTTCAAGCATGCACAACCCCTGGGAGGTTGTATACCCCCTGTAAACCGCATTTTTGATTCATGTACCCCCGCAAACAGTAGTTTTAAGGCGTGTCTGGGAATATACAGCCCACCAGGGGTTGTGCCAAACTTTTTGGGACCCCCTGGACCACATTTGGGTTCCATCAACCCAAATTTGGGATCAACACATACTATGTAGGAGTGTTGGATCAAACCTAGAAATACCCAAGGGACAATAAAATAAATCTAAAGTGCAATAAAGTGAAATAAATTGAAATTCAAGTGAAACTGAAGTGACAATAAAGTAAAATTGCAAACAAAAGTCACACTAAACTTGATCTTTCTCAACTCAAAAGTGAGCAAACTTGGCAGTTGTTCAATTGAAAGTTGGATTGAATACTGAAGTAGCATTGCATTCTTTTTGCATTATGGTAAAAGTGGAAGGCCCTCCTTTTTTCAAAATGTCTATGTTGAAGGACTTCATTTATAGTGCCATGAAAAAAGCTGCAGACAAGGAGGATTTGGGTAATGAATCATTGGAAGCCCCAATTGCATCCTCATCTTGGGTGACAATTGAGGAACAAAATTTTTCACAAATGGACATGAACTTTGGTGGTGAGTAAAATTTTATGTTACTTTTTTCTTTGCCTTATGTGATTTTATTGAAGCTGATGGAGTGCATGGCATAAATATAACTATGTGACTATGACAGATCAACTTCACCCACCTCCTGTGCAAGCTTTTCCTACTAGGGAAGAGGCACAAAACTATTTGAAAACATGGTCAATGAAGCATGGTTATGCTTTGAAAGTTTTCAACTCAAAGTGTGACAAATATGTGGATCTATCCTGTGATAGACATGGTTTTTACTCTGTGAAATCGCTCACAAAAAATCAAGGCAAATTAACACAACAAAGTTTGGGTGCAAGTTTTGAATCCATGCAATTTTCAAAAAGGCACATCCCTTGTGGAAAATTGCCTACAGAAATGATTAATATAACCATCAACCATCTCCACACCCCTCAGTGCATCCTTTCCTGAGGAGAATCTCTGGGATGGCCTTAGTGAACTGAAAACAAGGCATGAAAGATGGGCTCAATACTATTAAACTGAAAATAAAATTAAGCAAGATCAATGGCGGCAAATATTTTGATGACCAAAAAATCTATAACAATAAGCAAAAGATGACACTAGCAAAACCCAAAGGAAAAAGTGCTATGGAGGTCCTCTTTGAAAAAGTTGGTGATTCAGGTGGGGTCCATCAAGCAAAATTCAGTGGAGAGGGTCACTTGGAGGCCCTATTCTTTGCTCACCCCAATTAATTAAGGCTTTGCAAGCCATTTCATCATATTGCTATGTTGTATTGTACTTTTGAAACAAATAAGTACAACATCCCCCTATTGCATGTTTTAGGAATTACATCCAACCAGAAAAATTTAACAAAAGCTCTTGTTTTTACGATAAGAGAAACATTTGAGTTCTAAAGTTGGTTTGTAAATGTACCTAAGGAGCTACCTTATGATCCTGAGAGAATTCCCAAATTCTTTTTGAAGGACAGTTAAAAATATTTGATCCATGCTCAAGAACAAATATTCCCTGAGTCAACAAGACAGTGCTGTCATTGGCACTTGTCCAAAAACATACAAGGAAACTGTAAAGTGCACTTTAATAATGATTTTGGAGGGTTGCAAATCTTTCTGTCTCTGTGGGATAAGCATGGGGCCTCAAAAACCAAGGAGGAGGCAGAGTTCAATGATGCGGAACTTGGAGTAAGTGCCAAATCACTTCCTCTACTCTTAATATTCCTAGTTTTGGGTTGCTTACATTTTATCTTATAAAGTGTTTCTTTGCAGACCATGAGGATGTGCTTGAGTGTATGAATCATAACATCTTCCGTATCAAAGTGTCAGCCTCCTGGATGCCAAGACCCTTGCTATCCTTTAGCTACCAGAGGTGATAGAATAAATAATAAATATATTATTTAATAAATGCAGCAAAAATCCGTGAAATATTTGTATAAAGCTTATTTCAAGGTTAATTGGTTTGGTAATGGTTTGTTGTTATAAATCAATATAGATAGATTGATTATTAAATATTTTTATAGAGGGGCCACAATTATGTTGTGGATCTTTAACACCTGTCTTCAGTGAATTAAGTATGAAAACACGGAGGCCTGTTTACTTTGGGCCCTTTAGTTTAAAGGATATTTTGCCCAAAGATAATATGTATATAAAATACACGGTCGAGTGGCAGGGCTTTTTAACCAAGCTGCCATGACAGAGAAAGGATAATGAAACTCACCAGTGTTTTATTAAATCCTTTGTGTATCTGTTTGGGACGTGCAATGATGGGTTAAACCTGTATACTGGGGTTTATAAGGTTTTTCAGCAGTTTAAATTGATAAAAAAGGGTTGAGGACGAAAAAGGGTTGAGGACGGATATTATTAATCAGACTAAATCCATAAATCACTTATTTATCTCTTATAAGTATTTGATTACCTTGGTATGGTGTCTGGATGTCAATATAACTGGGTCTCTGGGTATCAATATCCTCTAAAGAGCTCTTTATTTATAGTTTTTGGAGTTCCAATATTGTCCTTCTGAGGGGTACAGGGGCTCAAAGGGACGGACACTGAGGCTAGCAGGAGAACCAGTGGTATCCTGTCACGTGTTTTTGGTGCTGTAACACAGCACAAATCTAATTCCACAGGGTCTGGGTATTATTCCAATTTATAATTGATTTTTGGAAGTGTAAATAACACTCATCTTTCCTTTTCATTTATTATTTAAGTAATTATCCTTAGTAAATGTTCCCAGTAAGTTAATAAACATTTTAATATACATTACTACGGATATTTTGATTTCAGGTGAGTTCTCATTATGTATTAAATATTTTGAGTAAAGTCATGATATTGATTTTACTCCTTATTTTCGAAATTCAGTTGATTTCCTAAAATAATTACTTAAAAATGTAAGTCATGGGTATTTATGTAATATTTTTACATCATAACTTTTCTTAGTATGTCACAAAAATGTTGATGTCTAGAAATTCTCATAATAGTATATTGAAGTATTTTAATATATTTGTAGAAGTAGTCATTGTCTTTGATAAGATTGGATTGAATTTCTAGATGACTCAGAACCAGCATAAGCTTTACAAAGAATAAAATTTATAAGAGCAGAGGATCTGAAGGAAATAGAGGTTCACAAGAAGAAACAGGAAGGGAGAATCCTACAGCTTGGGCCAGTACTTGTATGTCAAGGAAGGAAGTTATTCAGGATGGAAAACACATATTGAGAGAGGACAGGCTGAGAGGAGAAATCAAGGAAGAAGACTGGATGGCTAGAGGATCAGATAGAGTTCTTTCAAGAGAACTTGAGAAATCAGAGTCTTACCAGGCAGAGATTTATGGTTGATAGAGTTGAGTTTATTTGGTGGAGGCAAAGATTGAGTTTTGATGGAGAGAATAGTTAAATAAAGTGGGAAAAGGAGAAGGAGAAATAGAAGGAATGGAAAAGAGAAGGAAGGAGAAAGAAGAAAGTAGAGACGCGAGTGAGACTTGATGAGAGAGAGCAAGATCAAGAAAGAAGAAAGAGAAGGTAGATATACCCATGAGACAGAATGAGAGAGAGAAAGATTGGAGAGCTCCTCCAATATCTGAGTATTGGAGTAAGGCCGCCCTGGGTGAGAGAGAGAGAATGCAGAGAGAGTACTGAGAGAAGCACGCGGGGGCGCAGGGAGAGAACTACTGAGACTTAACAGTCTTATTTTTGACATTTTTGTTACTTTGAATTATATTTAATAAAAAATACGTACAAAGGTTATTTGATTCTTTTTATATAATTTTATGTAATTTTAGACTATCTACTATCCACAGGAACATTTATTACATATGTAGAATGTTCCCATGTAGGTTGTACCATGTTTACCCGGTTCCTAGGTTTCTCAGGCCGCCTGTCACTTTTTCAACCCGAAGTCCCACGGCTGTGTACTTTTCAGAGGCCCGGGGCTGTGTACACGACTTTGACAAAGTGACAGGGCTGTAGCTCAGCCACGCGCGGGTTCATTGGCTGCCGCGGCTGCATGCAGGAATTGAGACAGAACACATTCCCGTCTGTAACTCCTAAAATATACACAACACCTCGATTCTGACTGAATTTTAGGTGTGAAGCCTATACATGACAATACATGTGAAATATTTATTTGGCCAAAAAGTTCAATATTGGTTCTGTGGTATTTTGGTCTTTCTTTCCTTAATTATTTAAAAATATAAGGAGTTGGATTTCAAGGGTGGGGTCAGTGAGTGACCCTACCAAATTTTGGGTAGAGAATCAATGCTTGCAATAGTATTTATGGTTTTCCTACTCCTTCTTAGGTTAATTTTATTATTATTATTTTTATGTTATTTCTTTTAATTTTTCAGCTTGCTCTGCAATAAAAGCAAGCTGAAATTCCTCCACTCCAAGATATGGCCATATCTTAAAAAAAATCTGGAACATGTTGGGAAAAATTAATTCATGTGTGTTTCAGTTCCTTTTGCTGGCTCTGTAGTTTCTGATATGTATTGGTCCATCAGGTATATTATTCTCTGGTAACCATTAATCTTTGTCTGCAGATTCTCCTTTCAGTCTTACTAAGTATAGTCTAACATCTTTTCCTTGCACTCTCTCTTTCTTGTCTCTCAATATCCTGCTGACTTTCCCTTTTTCTTTCCCAGGGTCAGGTTCTATTGGGATTTTTGCTGGAGGGAGGTTTCTACCTTCTCTTGTTTGAAAGTGTTTTACTAGGCTAACAGGAAATACTGGGTGTTTTATTGATAATGCTTCACTCAAGATTACTTCTACAGAATTTTTGTCATGCATCTTTTTGATAAAAAATGGTCAAACAAAGGCTGGTTTCAGCTTTCTGTTTCCTGCTAGATTGTTGAAGTTGGTAGTGGGTATCAAGATCTGATCTCCTATTTTAAAGTCAGTTTCCCTATGTGATTTGTCCCATCTTTTTCTACTGTTTCTTCTACACATTTTTGAGCATGATTATTTTCAAGATCTATCATTTTCTTAAAGTCAAGAGATGTTGGATGAATGGTGGCTAATTTATAGTTTAATTTATTCCTAGGGAGTATTGGAATCCATCCCCTTTTATAGTATGTAAGGGGCTTCTTTGGTAGTAGAATGTTTACTGCTGTTATAAGCCATCTCTAGAGCTGGGAGTAGGCTTACCCAATCATGGCAATAACCATCTGGTTTTTTTTATTCTAGAAAAAAGCTACAGAACCTTCTTAACATATCTTCTAGGGTATGTATCATTCTTTCAGCTAATCCATCAGTTTGGGGATGGTATGCTGTAGAGAATGCTAGAGTAGTACCCATTATATCATGTAGATTCCTCTAAACCTCAGAGGTGAATTTGGGGTCTCTGTCACTGATTATAATCTTGGGTATACCAAAATAAGCTATGATCCTATTCCAAAATAGTAGAACTACATCCATAGCACTATCTTCTTTGTGGTTAGGTAAAAATGTTGCCTTCTTAGAGTATCTGTCAACTATAACCAGGACAGAGTTATATGAATGAGTACCTCCAGGGGGGAGGCCGGTGAAAAAATCCATATTAATGATTTGCCATCTAGTTTTGGGTTCAGAGATCTTCTGTAGGAGTCCAAAACTTTTTCCAGTAGTTTCATTAGATTTTTGGAAAGTCTCACAGCTATTAACATACTTAATAGTGATTTGTTTCCAGTTTATCCACCAAGCAGTTTGTTTTACTTTCTCCAAGGTTCTTTCAGTGGATAGATGCCCTGATGAAAATTTTTCATGGAATTCCTGGAGTTTGTGTTGTATATGTTCTTTGTTGCTTAGTACTAATACACTGGAATGTTGGTGTCTGTAGTAAAGGAGACCATCCCAAAAGGTAAACCTTCCTGCTTTATAGGGTTTAAGTAATGAAGCAGGTAAACTATTTATCAGAGCTCCTTCTGGGGATTCACATTTCATAATGGTAACCAGCAGCTTGATTTCAGGAGAGTATTTTTCCCTTACTAGGTTGAAGAAAGCAGTATCTAATTCACATAAGTGGATCCCCATTATTGGAGCATTTAATTCAAAAAGATTGATGTTAAAGGTAGGAAAGATATCTTGATCCTCAGGGTCATATTCTGGATTACTAGAGTCATGAGCCAAAGCATTCCTACTCAGACTATCAGCATTCTGATTTGTGGCTCCAGCTTTATGCACTATAGTCATCTGACCTCTATACTGTTGTATAGCAATTTTCCACCTGAGCATATGTCTGCTGGGGGTTTTCATGTTCATGAGAGTTGTAACAGCATTAAATTCTGTGATCACTTGGAAAGTGGTGCCTTCTTAGTAATTGTTTAGATTTTCTAAAGCCCATACTAGAGCCAAGCATTCCAACTTACTGGCCCCATATCTCTTTGCTGTATCAGTGATCTGTCTAGATATGAAGAGTACTGGTTTCTCCACTGGTTTGTCTGCTTCTATTCTTTCTTGATGTAGAGAAGCTCCTAAACCTTCCATACAGGCGTAAATGTACAGTTTAAAGGTCTTGGAGTAATCTGGTTGAATGAGTAAAGGAGTAGAGGTCATAGCTATTTTTAGTTCCTCATAGTTTTTCAATCTCTCATGTGTCATTTCAAATAGAGTGTTATTGTTGCATATTTTGTACAGACTTTTAGTTAGCATAGCAAACTTTGGTATTTATTGTCTTTAGTAGCTGCAAAAACTAATGAAAGACAATAACTCTGTTTTATTTTGAGGCATGGGTCTGTTCATGAAAGCAGCTATCTTATTCTGATCAGCAGCTAGAGTTAGACCAGAGACTATATGCCCTAGGGCTTTCAATTCTCCATATCCAAAGTTGCATTTATTTGTGGATACTTTTAATCCTTCCTTGAAGATATTTTGTGGTACTAATCTTATTTGGTTGATGGAGTATCCCAATCATCAGAATATATGATAGCAACATCTATATATACCATCATCCATCCTTGTCCAATGTATGTAGCTGGGGCTGTCTCCATTGTTCTCTGGAAGTGTGATGGGGAATTCTTTATACCAAAGAGCATCCTAACATATTCATATATTCACAAATGACAGATTATTCTCATAAACATTCTGCTTTCAGGGCTTATAGGTATCTGGTGGAAACCTTAAAGCATATCCATAGTAGTGATATATTTGGCCTTGGACAAGTTATGTAGAGCATGATAAATCTGGGGTATAGGATAATAATCTGCCTGAGTATAATTATTGAGCATTCTGAAGTCTCCTACCATTCTTGACTTGTCATTATGCCAAGCTATGATTACAGTTGTGGTCACATCTACCTGCTCATTGTGCCCTACTTTCCTTAATACTTGTAAGTATATCAGTTCTTGGATATGTTTCTCAAGAGATATTCTAGACTTAGGACTATAGGGATAAGCTGGTCTTCTTAAGTTTGGAGGATAAGGAAGCTTAATAGTCAACGTTAATACCATGTCTTTCCTTTGATATCACCAATGGGATGATCTTTAGTACAAAAAGCCTTTTGGTTCTCAAAGCAGACTGTCAATATATCTTTCTTCTGTTCCTCAGAAAGTTTCATATTTAGAGCAGCTTGAGAGAAGTATTCTTGATTAAAGTCTTCTACATGCTTTTGATAAGTGGAAGAGGGGAAGTTGGATTGGATGTTGCATATCTTAAACTTTTTGTCCCAATTACCACCCAATGTAAATATCTCCCTTTACTCTGGAACACATCTATACCATATAGACATAAAGCATTTTTACCTATTATCAGGTAGAGTTTCAAGAGCTAAACTTGGCTTTTAGAACGGGAAGAAGGTTTTCTTTCCAATTGGGATCCCATTTGTTTGAGAATTCAGTACAGAAACATGAGCAGAAAGCTCCACTATCCAGTAATAACCTTATAGGTCTGTCTCTATAAAATCCTGTTGCATAGAAAGTTTGACCAGTAGTATAACTCTTACCCATCATAGGTTTAACTGTTAATGGTTTAAAATCCGTGATATTTCTAGGAATTATGGTAGGATCTCATTTTTGGGGAAAACTGGAGTCCCCATGGATTTCATTGATTTCTATAGAAGTGCCTATATCTCCTTTGATAACATTAACAGGGTTGGTCAAGATCAGTTCACATTCAGAAAGGGATCCTTCAGTATCCGCTATATCTTCATAGTTCTGATTACCTTCAACCTCCTGCTCTCCTTCCAAGACTGTTATTTTCCTTTTGGTAATGGGCAGTCTTGTCTCATATACCCTTTCTTGTTACAATTCCAACAAGTTCCAGGCATTCTCTCTTTGTCACTGTTCTCATTAGGTTTCTTATTATCAGAGGTATTTATCAGAGGGGGTTTTTCTCGGGTTTTGTTAATGTTGAAGTTCTCTTTAGGTCTAGAAGGAACCTTCTTGTATAACCCATTCATTTCTATGAATTCTTTTAACACATTGATTAGAGTTGGTAAGTCAGCATCCATATTAATCCTGCATCTTACACTATGGTTAAGATTTCCAGGACACAAGTTTAGGAGTCTTTCATTCATTTCCTCTTTATCAGCATCTGGATAGAAGCAATCTATTCTTCTCTTCTGTTCCAAGCACCATTTGTGAGGCTTATCCTTGGAGGGATCAAAAGAGGAATTTTCGAAATTTTTAATCATTTTTCTTTTCCACATTCTAGAACCAAATTGTTCTTTAATTAGAAGTTTCCAAGAATTCCATGGTAAGGATCCTACTTCTTTTCTTTTAATGATAAACCATTCTAAAGCTACTCTTCAAATAGTCTGGGCAGCCTGACTACAGGTACAGCTTCTGGTAAGTCATAAGAGTTAATAGTATAGTCAATAAATTTAATGAAATTTATATTATTTTATTCTCCTTCACCGGATAACTTAGGCCATTCAGAAATTGGGGGTAAACGTATGAGGGCTTGTTCCATCTCAGGAGTAGGACTAGGCCTGAAGGTGTCACTCCTATGCATTCCTAGTGAGGTTGGTGCATAAGGAGTAGTTGTTTGTCTGGGAGGTTTTGGTTCCTCTGTGGTACTCCCCAAGGGGTTGGTCAGACAGAATTTTAAGTCTCTAAGATCATTCTTGATCAGATTAAGTTGAAGGTCCACTTTATTATTAAGCAGATCTAATTCCTCACTAAGGCACAGAATGGAGCTGTTAGTGGTAGTTACCAATTCATCTTTTAAATGTTTAAAAGACATAATAAAATCTTCTTGGATACCTGATAACATAGTCTCAATTTTTTGAGTCTGTCCAGTTTTACCTTGATTAATTGTCTCCAATAATTGTTCTTTATGTTCTTTAATATCTTCCATTCCTACAGTTTTTTTGGTTATTAATTGATTTGGCAACTACTGAGGTTAACTTGTTGATCTGGGTATAAACACCGTCCAAATTTCCACAAAAAAACTTGAAATTTTGGCACATGTCATTAGAAAAGGAAGTAATTGCATCAGAGGTTGGGTTAGACAAGTTACTGGGTTCAGAATTAGAGGCTAATTTTTGTACACCTTTTTCCATTTTTGAGCTAAGTATATTATCTGATCCCAATCCTTCTTTCCCTTTGGCTTTGGATGGGAAGAAGATCTCTTCTTTCCTGATCCTTTGCCTTTCAGTTGGGCTAATTGATCCCAAGGATTCCATTTTTCTATTTAGTATTCTACCTCTTTCCTTGGAATCATTTTCTGAAGAGCTATCTAGGTAGCTTTTGCCTGGGAGATTATCTTTTTCATAAATACCATGTCCTCTTTGGCTTGGGCTTCTTTGAACTCTTCCCAATATTTCACGTTCTCTCTGACTAAGTCTTTGATCCTGGCTTCCTTGGCCAGATTGTGCTGGGGTGGCTGCAGGAATCTTCTTGTAATGGAGGGGGGCTTAATTCTACTAACTGCTCCGGCTACAGGTTGGGGGAGGGCAGAACTACTTGGGGCTGTTGCTTGTCCATCAACATTTGATTCACGGGTTCCAGTCCCCTTGTGGTTGTCATTATTGGTGGTCTCATGGTTACTGGGGGCTCCTGGCAAAGATCCATAGGAGGGAATTCTCTCTGAGGCTCTTGTGTTACATCTCTCCATATTGAATAAAATGTTTATGAGTATTTTTCTACAGAAAAAATCCTTAAAAATAAGTTTTATTCAAAACTCACTTAAGTTGATATTCAAAGGTACCAGGACTTTATTGGGATTAAATTTGTCCTTAATAGGTAATCCTACGGGTTCTTGGTGTGTCTCAATGAGGTCTTCA
Source organism: Puccinia polysora (assembly GCA_025617555.3). Taxonomy (NCBI): domain Eukaryota; kingdom Fungi; phylum Basidiomycota; class Pucciniomycetes; order Pucciniales; family Pucciniaceae; genus Puccinia; species Puccinia polysora. The sequence goes on from CM062619.1 coordinate 18,891,893, forward strand.
CCCGTCCAATCAATATTTTCAGGGTGTCCACAGATATCTGGGACTTCTTGATCCAATAAATCAGTTTCAGTGGTGGTGGTTTCTGGTATAGGAGGGTTCACTGATGGTAAAAGGTTATTTTATTGGTCAATAAAATATATCAATATTATTTTAATAATAATAATATGGTAATACAAGTTTCTTACTTTTATATTTTCAAAAGTAATTTATACCGTATTTTTTTCAAGCTTTATGTTTTCTTAATAGGGCCTGGAAGTTGATATGCCTCTCAAGATCTTCTTGTTCAAGGATTTTATCTAAGTGTTTAATTGCAGAAAAGATATTAAGTTGCTTATCTTGAGTTAAATCTTCCCAACCAGTAGGTTTAATATTTTTAATATATTCTTCTTTTCTTATCTTTAAAACATTTAAATAATAGATTATTAATTCTGCATTGGTTTTTAAATTCACTGCAAAAGAATTTAATGTTGAATCATGGTTAAAAAGTGAGATAAATTGATATTTGATTTAATTTTATGTGAAATGTCTGGTCCAAGGTATTAAATATAATGAAATGGAATATTTCCCGGCCAGACCCCCAATTGTTGGCCTCCTGGATGCCAAGACACTTGCTATTGTTTAGCTACCAGAGGTGATAGAATAAATAATAAATATATTATTTAATAAATGCAGCAAAAATCTGTAAAATATTTGGATAAAGCTTATTGCAAGGTTAATTGGTTTGGTTATGGTTTATTGTGATAAAACAATATAGATAGATTGGTTATTGAATATTTTTATTGAGGGGCCAAAATTATGTTGGGGATCTTTAACAACTCTCTTCAGGGAATTCAGTATGAAAACACATAGGCCTGGTTACTTTTGGCCCTTTAGTTTAAAGGATATTTTGCCCAAAGATAATATGTATATTAAATACACAGTGGAGTGGCAGGGCTTTGTAACCAAGCTGCAACAACAGAGAAATTATGATAAAACTCACTGGTATATTATTAAATCCTTTTTGTATCTGTTTGGGACATGCAATGATGGGTTAAACCTGTATACTGGGGTTTATAAGGTTGTTCAGAAGTTTAAATTGATAAAAAAGGGTTGAGGAAGGATATTATTAATCAGACTCAAGCCATGAATCACTTACTTATCTATAATAAGTATTTGATTACCTTGGCACGGTTTCTGGATCTAAATATAACTGGGTCTCTGGGTATTAATATCCTCTAAAGAGCTCTTTATTTATAGTTTTTGGAGTCCCAATATTGTCCTTCTGAGGGGTACAAGGGCTCAAAGGGACGGACACTGAGGCTAGCAGGGTAACCAGTGGTAGCCTGTCACGTTTTCTTGGTGCTGTAACACGGGTAGCATCTAATTGCACAGGGTATGGGAATTATTCTACTTTATAATTGATGTCTGGACGTGTGAATAACACTAATCCGTCCTTTTTATTTATTATTTAATTAATTATCTTTAGTAAATGTTCCCAGTAAGTTAATAACTATTTTAATAGACATTCCTACGAATATTCTGATTTCAGGTGATTTCTCATTATGTATTAAATATTTGGAGTAAAGTCATGATATTGATTTTACTCCTTATTTTCGAAATTCAGTTGATTTACTAAAATAATTACTTAAAAATGTAAGTCATGGGTATTTATGTAATATTTTTACATCATGATTTTTTCTTAGTATGTCACAAAGCTGTTCATGTCTAGAAATTCTCATAATAGTATATTAAAGTATTTTAATATATTTTTAGAAGTAGTCATTGTCTTATTTTCGACATTTTTGGTACTTTGAATTATATTTAATAAAAAATATGTATAAAGGTTATTTAAGTATTTTTATATAATTTTATGTACTTTTAAACTATCTACTATCCACAAGAACATTTATTAAATATGTAGAATTTTCCCATGCAGGTTGTAGCATGTTTATGCGGTTCTCAGGTTTCTCAGGCCGCCTGTCACTTTGTCAACACGTAGTCCTTCGGCTGCGTACTTGTCAGAGGCCCGGGGCTGCGTACTCAACTTTGACATATTGAAAGAGCTTTAGCTTAGCTGCGCGTGGGTTCATTGGCTGCTGCGGCTGCGTGCGAGAATTGTGACAGAACACATTTCCATCTGTAACTCCTAAAATATACACAACACCTCAATTCTGACTGGATTTTAGGTTTGAAATCTATACTTGACAATACATGTGAAATATTTAACTGGCCAAAAAGTTCAATATTCGTGCTGTGGTATTTTATTCTTTTTTTCCTTAATTATTTAAAAATATAAGGAGTAGGATTTCAAGGGTGGGGTCAGTGAGTAACCCTACCTAATTTTGGGTGGAGAATCCATTTTCGCAAAATATATTTATGGTTTTCCTACTCCTTCTTAGGGTAAGTTTATTATGATTATTTTCATGTTATTTCTGTTACTCTTTCAGCTTGCTCTGCAATAGTAGCAAGCTGACACAAAGAGAAATTTTTAAAATCTTTTCCTTGAGAAAAACCTGACTTTGGAAATAAATCAACGTCTTGAGTTGAAGAGGCCCATGCTTCTCTAAAATGATTCCTTGCAAATTCTTCAGAAACAATTTTGGATGTTTGGAAAAACCTAGAGGGAAAAGTTTCCAATCAAATTGAATTGGTTCAGGCTGCGCTTTTCAACTCTTGAATGAAGATAGGAATAGTTCTTACTACTGAACTTTTACTGTTGAGATAAAAGTTACCTTTAGAGGAAATCAAACTTTTTATGGATCAATTTAAGGAATTAAAGTGGAACCATGATGGGGAAATGGCCACCAATTCATACTGCAAGATTATGGGTTTGCCCTGGTTGCACAAAATAGGTGATCTACTAGTGTTCCAAGGATTTTTTGTGCTTGAGGATGTTCATCCTCAGTGGAACTTGGATTACAACACTTTCAGTTCTAGTTCTCAAGTTGGTTTAAATTGTATTTTTGGATTGTTCAAATCACTTTGTGATTAGTGCTTTTTGAATGATGATTCCTACTTTACCAATACTTGATCCATTTGATTTTTGAAAGCTTTACATGGATGAAATTCTCAGCAATTCTAAATAACATGAGAAGCTCAATGCAATGATCTTGGGATACCCTGAAGAAGAAAATTACAGGCTGTTGAAGCACTTTGTTCAGGAGACTGAAAATTATTGATTGAATCCAAGACTTGGACCTAAATTCTTGCAATCAAGCAGAGGCCATCCTAAATTGACAGATACCGGGAGAGATACTTCTTGATTCAAGCCCTTTGAAAAGCAGCCTAAGCAGAAAAGGAGACATAGAGGGGCACCAATCAAGAAAAGAAAAATTATTTTTAGTCTTTCATTTTGTAAAATTTTCATTTTTTTTGTTTTAATGGACTGAGGCTTATATGATAATAATTGTTAGTCAAACTCCGCATGATCAAAATGAGAATTTCATAGTTCAGAGGAAGGGACTGAAAGGGAATTAGCTTCACTTAATTTGGAATCTGATTCCCTCCAGAGGAAGAAGATGTGCAGGAAGCATAAACAAGAAGCTCATCTTTGGTGAGTATTTATTTGATTAATTGATGTTATTCAAAATTTGGCTGATTTAGTTTTGATTATAAGAACCCAAAGTGAAATAACTCAATAAAGTACCTGAGAAATTACATAAGTTCTTGGGTGACGTTTGGGATCCAATTGGTGATGGGAATAGTTGATTTGGATTCATTGATAAATTGCTTTGTTATGATGATTATGGTTGATTTAGAGTGAGTAAGTAAATGCTTGAAACATTGGAGAAATATAAAGCATGCTAAATTATGATGTATGGTGGTGCAAAAGAGGTAGAAAATATTAAACAAATACTCAATTTTGAAGACATAAATGCAGAGATTACCTCTTCAAAATGGCTGGCTAAGTTAGATATGGGTCAAATAATAGCAGACACTTATGCCAGACCTATATGTTTCATTTCATTCAAGTCATGTTGTTCTTATACTCCAATGAATAAATTTTTTACATATCAATCAGAGACTATTTATATTTCCTTTTTCAACAATAACCACTGGGTTGTATTAGTACTTGAGGGAGAAATGATTCCAATCCCGCTGATTGTAGCAAAACCCTCTACTTTAATTTCAAAGAAAGCTTGTTTTTGGGTTAATCATCTCAAAGATCAACTGCATGTGCATTCTCTGTTATAGAATTCAATTATAGAGATCATTTTATCATTGGGTGTCCATATGACTTTTAATTCTGATGCAGCTAACTTTTAATTATATCAATATAATGGGTTAACATATTTTGAACATCATTATGTTGAGTTTTTTGAGTTAACATAATTATGATGAGTTTTTTGAATGAGATTTTATTGTTAAAAAAATTCAACTTGTGTTGGGGGATCCCATCATAAGTAGTATTTTTACTTCTTGTGATTAGATCAGCTTAACACAAGTTGAAGTTGTTTTTTTTTGTTCTTTCACTTTAGGGCTGGTAAAGTTAATTTTCTTGTTTTTTTATTTTTTGGTGTTTTTTCTTTAGGGCTTGTCAAGAAACTTGTCTTTTTTTTGGTGGTTTTACTCTAGGGCTTGTCAATTTGAACTTGTATTTTTTGGCACTTTTAATTTAGGGCTAGTCAAGTGGAACTTGTATTTTTTGGCACCTATAATTTAGGGCTGCTTGATAGACTCTTTCATTGTTTATCTAATTTTTGGTGTTTTGGTTGTCTTCAGTTTTTTTTTTTTTTTTTTACTTATTTTTTTTTTATTATTTTTCTTTAACCAAAAAATCAAAATTTTTGATCTTTTGATTGATTTCTGTTTTTTTTTGTAGTTGTATTTAGTTTATTTTAGCTTTTTTTTTGTTCTATTTGGTTCATTTTTTTTCTTTTTGGCCCACAACACTTGAAGTTTTGTGGCAGGGAACACAGATACATTTGAGTCATGTACACGCCCACCCGGCTCAATTGTAGTTGGGTGTTGCGCCACACAACCCGGGCCATTTTTTGGGTTCCACACAACTACACTCTAGTTTTACGGCGGCTACACAACTAAATTTGGGCGTTTTAGCATTCCACACGGCCCGAATGAGTTGTAGACATGGCTCATTTGGGCTGTGAATTTATCATTACCCAATAAAAAAATTAAAGGGTGATGATAAATCCATGGCCAAAATGAGCCATGTACACAACTCAATTGGGCTTTGTGGCAGGCTACACAGCCCAAACATAGTTGTGTAGCCGCCATACAACTCAAGTGTAGTTGTGTGGTGAAATACCCAACTACATTTGAGCCATGTGGGCATGTAGACGGCTTGAATGTAGTCGTGTCCTGTGCCACACAACTTCAAGTGTTGTGGGCCAAAAAAAAGAATAAATCAAAAGTAAAACAAACTAAATAAAAATAAAAAAAAACATGAATCAGAAATCAATAAAAAGATCAAAAAATGTTGATTTTTGGGGGGCAATGATAAATTCACAACTGAAATGAGTTGTGTACACAACTCATTTGAGTTGTTTGGCATGGAAACATGACTACATTGGAGCCTTGTGGGGCCCCACATAGTTTGAGTGTAGTTTTTTGTCTCCCCCACAGTCATCCAGTGCCATGTGGCCTACATCCCAACCACATTTGATTTGTGTGGGGCCCTACACAAATCTAGTGTATTTGTGTTGCTGTGCCACAAAACTAAAAGTCTTGTGGTCCGCCCCAAAAAAAAATATATAATTATAATAATAAATTAAATAAAAATAAAATATAAACCAAAATCACCCTAAAAATTGAAATATTGATTTTTTGGTTCAAAAAAAAAATAAGAAATAAAATAAAAAGAATGAAAAAGAATAAAAAAAAAAAAAAAACTGAAGACAACCAACTCAGAAAAATACAAGTTCAACTTGACTAGCCCTAAATTAAAAACACAAAAAAATTAAAATTTCAAATTTTGACTAGTCCTAAAGTAAAGGTGCCAAAAAAATACAATTTTTTTGTCCAGACCTCAAGTAAAAATAACAAAAAAAAACAAGTTCAACTTGTTTTAAGTTGATCCCATCACAAGAAGTGAAAATAAGCCTTATGATGGGATCATAAGGCTTATTTTCACTTCTTGTATTAAAATCTCATTCAATACACTCATCATAATTATGCTAACTCAAAACACTCAACATAATGATGTTCAAAATTTGATGACCCTTTATATTAATATAATTACAATATTAACATCATAACCCAAACCCAAATGATGAAATTAATCTATAAATAGAATACAGATAAATTCAATCTTTGAGTTGATCAACCCAACAAACTGCTTTTTTAGAAATCATGGAATGTGGTTTGGAAACTATGGGCGCAATTGGAACCACATCTCCCTGAAGTACAAGCTGGGCCCAATGGTTATTTTTAAGAAAGGAAATGAACATAGGATCTGTTTTTTCTTTTAAAACCATTTTCATAGGTGTATAAGTACAACATGAATCCAATGAAATGAAACATATTGGTCTTCCATAAGTATCTGCTATTATTTGACCCATTTCCAACTTTGAAAGCCATTTTGATGATGGAATCTATTCATTGATGTCAACACCATCAAGTCTTTTTTTTATCTTTTCAACTTCTTTTAATGCCCCCAAGGATCATAGATAAGCACCCCTTATTCTTCCTCAATGTTTCAAAAAATTACTTTTGTACAATACACCATCCATTCTTGTCATACCCCAGTGATTTAGCAATGACTCTAAATCCACAATTTCCATCACCAACTGTATCCCAAACCTCACCCAATAACTTATGCAAGTTGTCAGGTATTTGATTGAGGTAATTTACTTCCTACAAACAAAAATTAGTTAGCCACAATTCTAATCTCATCAAAGAAATCAACACTCACCAAAGAAGAGCTTCTTTTTGACTCCTAAATTGTGCCTGCTTCATCTTTTGAATAGGAATCTGATTCCAACAGCACCAAACCCAATGAAATTTCAATCTCTTCCACTGAAAGATGAAATTCAGATGAAGCGCCATACTTTCACTACAGAAATAATTACTCCATTAGTTGATTAAAACATAAAAATTAACATTTCTCAAAATAAAAGACTTACTATATTTGGTCTTTCTGATCCCCTTTTACGTTTTTCTTCAGTCTCATCCTTTGAACTATGAGAATCAGATGAAGAGCTATTGTTGCAAATTTGAAATTGCTTTCTCATCAGTTCATTAAACCCAAAAAATTAACCTTTCACAAAAGAAAAGACTTACAATCTTTCATCTTTTCTTCTTTTTTGCCCTTCTAATTCTCTTTTCCTGCTTAATTTCCTTTTTAAAATTTTCAAATCAAGAAGGATCTTGCCTGTTATCTGTCAATTTTGGAGGGCCTCTGCTTGATCACAAGACTTTGGGTTCAAGTCTTATATCTGGTTGATAATTTATTTTCTACTTCATCAAGTGCTTCAACAGCCCCTGATAATCTTGTTCAGAATGAGCCAAGATGATTTCATTGAGCTTCTCATGTAACTGAGAATTTTTGAGCATTTCATCAACATTGACCTTTAAAAATTCAAAAGGATCAAATATTAGTCAAGTAGGAATCATCATTCAAAAAGAATTTCTCAAAAATCATTAATCGCAAAGTGATTTGAAAAATCCCACAATCCAACTTAAGCCAAATTACAGAACTAGAACTGTATGGGTCATAATCCAACCTTTACTCAGGATGAACACCCTAAGGCACATCAGCTCCTCTTGACACTAGTAGGTCACCTCTTTGCTGGCAAAATGGCAAACCCATAGTCATCAACTATGACTTGTTGCACACCTCCCCATCATGGTCTGCTTTAATCTCTCCAATTGATCCACAACAAGTTCCATTGCCTGTAAAGACACCTTTTATCCCAATGGTAAAAGTTTGGTAGGAAGAACTATTCCAATCTTTATTCAAGATTTGTAAAGGGACCACTTAACTGATTTAATTTGATTGGAAACCTTTACCTCTAGTTTTTGCCAAACATCCAACTTGTTTCCCAAAGAATTTTTAGGGAATCATTTTAGAGTAGCTTGGGCCTTGTCAATCCAAGACATTGCTTTATTTCCCAAGTCAGGGTTTTTGCAAGTCAAAGCTGTAACAAACTTCTCTTTCATACAAAAGATATTATGGTGCATATACCCAAGCAAATCCTCATGTTCTTCCAAGAAACACTGAATACAAGTCATAATTTAAGCAATCCAAAACTGGGAAAATTAAAAGTAGAGGCTGTGATTTGGAACTTACTCTAAGTTCTGCATCATTTACCTCTGCCTCCTCCCTGGGTTTTGAGGCCACATCCTTAGCCCAAAGAGACATAAAGCTTTTCCACCCTCCAAAATCATTATTGAAGTGCACTTTACAGTTTCCTTGTGTTTTTTTATACAAGTTCCATTGAAAACACTGTATTGTTGACTGAGGAGAAATTTTTTCTAGAGCACGTATCAAATCTTTTTCATAGTCAGTCACAAAGACTTTGGAAAGTCTCTCAGGATCATAAGCCAGCTCCTTTATTGCATTAACAGACCAACTGCAGATCTCAAATGTTTCTGTTTTTATAAAAACAAGTGCTTTTGTGAAAGTTTTCTGGTTTGCTGTAGTTCCTACAACATTCAATAGGGGGATGTTTTACTCATTTGTTTTATAAGTACAATCCAACATAGAAATATGATCAAATGGCTTGCAAAGCCTTAATGAATTGGGGTGAGCCAAGAATAGGGCCTTAAAGTGACCATCTCCAGTGGATTTTGCTTGATGAACCCCACCTTAATTACCAAGTTTTTCAAAGAGGATCTCCATAACAGTTTTTCCCTTCAGTTCTTCAAGCCCTACCTTTTGCTTGGTGTTATAGATTGTTTGGTAATCAATATATTTTCCACTATCAATCTTGCTCAATTTTCTTTTGGTTTGAATTTTATTGAGCCCATCTTTCATTCTTTCTTTTAGATTTTCTAAGGCTACCCCAGAGATTCTCCTCAGTTGAGGATTCACTGAGGGGTTTTGAGATTTTTCATGGTTATGTTGATCATTTCTGTAGGAGATTTGCCACAAGGGGTCTGCCTTTGTGTTACTTTCATGGATTAAAACCTTGCACTCAACCTTTCTTGTGTGAGGTTGCCTTGACTTTTTGGTGAGAAATTACCCAGATTACAAACCATGTCTATCACAGGCTAAATTCACATATTTATCATGGTTTGAGTTGAAAACTTTTAAATCTTAACCATGCTTTATTTCCCATGTTTGACAATAGTATTGTGCCTCTTCCCTAGTAGGAAAAGATTTCAAAGGAGGTGGGGAAAGTGGGTCCATCATAGTTACATAGTCATATTTCAGTTTCCATCAAATTAAATAATGCAAAGACCAGAGTAACATTAAATGTTACACACCACCTGAGTTCATGTTTAAATGTGAAACATTTTGTTCCTTAATTTCACCCTCAATGGAGATACAGTTGGGTCTTCCAATGTTTCATTACCCAAATCCTTTTTTTACCTAAGCTTTGTTCATGGCCCTATCAATTTAGTTCTTCAATGCAGCCATGTTACAAAAAGCATGGCTTGCTAGTGTTCCCATAATGCAAAACAAAATTTGATTCTACTTCAGTATTCAATCCAACTTTCAATTGAACAAATATCAAGTTTTCTCACTTTTGAGTTGAGAAAGATCAATTTTTTGGGACGTTTGTTTGCAGTGTCCCATAGTTTAACTTTAATTTCACTTGGATGTCACTTGATTTCACTTTATTTCACTTTAATTTCACTTTAGTTTCACTTTATAATTGCTGGGTGTGGTCCAGGGGGTGCCAAAATTTTTCACAACCCCCAAAGAGTTGTTTACCCCTGGCCATGTGTCAAAAGCACCGTGAACAGGGTACACGGCCCAAAAACACTGTTTACAGGGGATATATGGCCCCCTGGGTGTCACACGTGTTTGAGAAGACCCCTTGAGCATGTGTAGACGCCCGTTTTGACCCACACGTGCGCTTTGAAAGCGTGTATGGGCCCCCATGCATCCATTGGTCCATGTAGGGCCCCACACAATTCCCACATGACTGGGAGTTGTGAATTTATCATTGCCCATTTTTTGGCTACAAAAAAAAAAACAAAAAAGTAAAAAATAAAATAAAAATAAATGAATAAAATAAAAAAACCAAATAAACTGAAGACAACAAAAACACCAAAAATTAAATAATCAATGAAAGAGTCTATGGAGCAGCCCCAAATTATAACTGCCAAAAATACAAGTTTGACTTGACTAGCCCTAAATTAAAAGTGCCAAAAAATACAATTTCAAAGTAAAAGTTCCAGAAAATACAAATCTAAAGTAAAAGTGCCAAAAAATACAGGTTCAACTTCACCAGCCCTCAATCAAAAAAACCAAAAAAAATACAAGTTCAACTTGACAAGCCCTAAATTAAAAAAACCAAGAAAAAAAGACAAGTAACTTGACCAGCCGTAAAGTAAAAGCACCAAAAAAACAAGTTCAATTTGTGTTAAGCTGATCTCATCACAAGAAGTAAAAATAATCCTTATGATGGGATCAGCCCAACACATGTTGAACTGAATCACCAATAAAATCTCATTCAAAACACTCATCATAATAATTTTAACTCAAAAAACTCAACATAATGATGTTCAAAATGTGATAACCCTTTATAATAATAGAATTACAAGTTAGCTGCATCATAATTTAAAGTCATATGGAAACACACTGATGAAATTATCTCTATAATTAAAGTCTATAATCTAGAATACACAAGCATTTAATCTTTGAGATGATAGACCCAACCAGTAGCTATATTTGAAATGAAAGCAGAGGGTTTTGCTACAATGGGCGGTATTGGAATCATTTCCCCCTCAAGTACAAATAGAACCCAGTGGTTATTGTTGACAAAGGAAATATAAGTAGGCTCTGATTGATCTGTAACACCTTTTTTCATTGGAATTTAAGAAAAAAATAACTCCAATTAAATGGAAAATATAGGTCTTGCATATGTTCCTGCTAATATTTGACCCATATCTAACTTAGCCAGCCATTTTGAATAGGAAATCTTTGCATTGATGTCTTCAACATCAAGTCTTTGTTGAATATTGTCTACCTCTTTTGCACCACCAATCATCATAATTTAGCATGCTTTATTTTTCTCCAAAGCTTCAAGAATTTCCTTCCTCACTATAAACCAAGCATTTTCATCATTTTGAGATTTTTTGGATGTATTCTTTGAACTTAAAAAATTCCTTCAAAAAACTAGAAAAATCAATTTCTCCTTTGGAAATTTGCATTTTTTTTATTTGCCTTTTTAGTTTGGCTTTTTTGATAACTGAAGCTATCAAAAATTTTAAGCAACAGTAGAATAAAATTCAAATTTTTTCTTCAGAATTTTTTTTGTATTGTTTACCTGAAAAAAATCCCTCAAAAAACCATAAATATTTGAAAAATTCAAATTTCTCTTTGGGATTTGGGACCCTTGTTTTAGTCTTTTTGATTATATTTTTTTGATTACTCAAGATTTTATTAATTTAGAAAAACTACCCAAGAGCCTTCGATTTTTTCTTCAGATTTTTTGGGTGTATCCTGGGCCTCCAAAAATTGAATCCAATGCATAAAAACCTCATATTAACACATCTATTTCATTGCTTTTCTTTTGACATCTGGCATAAAAATCTCTGCATATTTGTTTTAAAGAACTTTAGAATAGAATCCAAAATCTCAAATAAAAATTTTTCTGACTGATTTTCACATTTTCTACCCCTTAAATTATAAAAGAAAATGATCATAATTCAAAAGAAAAGGGTGGTCTCTCTTTAATCATCCTTTTTTGATTTTTTTTTCCTGCAAGAAATAATGATGATCAGAAATATCTGAAGCTCCATATTCAAAGGGACTATCTGAAGCTTTTAAAAAATTATTATTGTTAATTTTTTAGGCACTATTTGTGTCTCAAAAATCAAGCCAAAAAAGTATCATAATAAACCCCTTTTGGGTTCTGGGACTCTTTTTTGAGCCCTTTCACATGCATAAATTCAATATGACCAAAAATATTTTTCTGGGAAGTCCACTCATCTTGGAGCGCTTTAATTATCTTATAAACCACCGCCTTGACCTCTTCAACCCTCCCATCACCCCCCACAACACCACCCCACTACCACACCACACTATACCACACCACACCATACCAAACCACACCACACCACACAACATAAGACAACACCACACAACAAAACACAAAAAAACACAACACAAAATATTAAAACACAACAGAAAACCTCACCAAACCACACCAAAAACCACTCATCATCCATCACCACTCCTGAACAAAAACACCTCAACACTCCAGATACTTTCAAAAAATGCTTTTCCCTCTTATATTGATTCTCTGAATTATTTTTTTCACTAAAACTATTCTCAATATATTTCTCAACTATAAAATTCTATCTTAACTAAATTTCATTGAAAGAAAATCTCTTTTTGCAATGGCTCAAGAAATCATCCACCCACTTTTCAGAACTGCTTCACCAGGCCCTTCTACCATCATCTCAACTAATCAAACTAGTGATTCAACTCCTCTTTCTCCTTCTTTATCTACCCAACCTCCTGTTAAAATACGTATGCACTTACGCGTGTGCTACGTACAAGTTTAATCCAAATGGGATGCACATATGGACCTCTCTGGCCCATTGGACACTCACACGGACCATACAAGCCTGTGGGGATGTCACAGATTTGGGGCAACTGTCCTCAAAACGCGTGAAACAGGCTCATTGGTAAACGGGCCCTAACGGGCCGAGTGAGTTATATGGGCAAATACAGCCAAATGGGCTTGTATGGGCATAATTGGGCCCAAGGTTTATTTTGGACATACTTGGCCAGATGGGCTGGCCCCCCAAAGTATGTTTTACTGAGTATTCAGGCTTGAGGCGGCCCATTGGGGGCTTCCACCCGTGTTGCAGCCCATTGGGGGCTTCCACCCGTGTTGCAGCCCAGATTGGGGCTGCCGCCCGTGTCCCGGCCCGCTTGGGGCCACTTTTTTTGCCTATGGCCCATTGGCAGGGCCCAATGGCCTGCGCAGGGCTATTGGAGGCGGCAGAGCAGCTGCCGCGGGGGTTGCGGCCTGTTGTTGGAGCCGTGGGGCTGGGGCCAACGCACGCGGCTCCACCTCCTTTGACAAGACGGCCGGCAATGGCGCAAACGCAGGGGACGGGGACGGTGGTTCAGGATCAGTAGACAGATCAAGCCCCTTGGCTGAAGAGGAGCCCGTGCGCAACACGCCGCTTTGAAGGAGAAAGAGGCTACAAACTGCTGGGGACAGCCATCAAGATGAAGGGGGATGTGAGTAGGGTTAAAGGTTGATTTGGTGAGGCGGTGATCTAGCCAGTTCACAGCCGGAATAACTAGACACCCCAGAATTTTTGTTTTCTTATTTCTTGAATACATTGCTTTGCGAGTTGGTAATGGTTTTGGTTATGATTGGTTGCAGGAATGCAGGCGCGGCGCAAGCCGTGTCCGTAAAGGCAAGGACAAGCCCCGCCGCTGGGTAATGCGGGTAGAGGAGCGTAGGCCTGGTGCTAGCAAAAAAAAAAAAAAACTTTTTCTTTTTGGGTTTGGTTTCCTCTTTGGGTTTGGTTCTTTTCTCTGTCTTCTCTTCATCAGTTGTCTTCTCCTACAGCGTAATGGGTGGAAAGTATGCGTGGGACACGTATGGGACAGGTCTGATTTGGTGAAGGGGTGTTCTAGCCAGTTCACAGCCGGAACAGCTAGACACCCCAGAGTGTTTGTTTCCTCAACTTCTTTTCCTTTCTTGGATGACTGTTTGCGCGTGCTGGTGGGGGGTGGTTGTGTTTGTTGCAGGTTGGGTACAGGGAACTGTGTGGCAGTTGGCTGGGGCGGTCCAGGTACCTTCTGGGGAACTTTGTTGGCTCAGGACGCGGGCGAGGATCTCAATCTCACTCTCATTCTCACCAGGATGTGGGTGCAGATCTCAATCTCATTCTAATTCTCACCAGGACGCAGGCGCAGATCTCAATCTCACTCTCAAACTCACTTGGGACATGGGGATTTGTCTGCAGGACAACCTTCTGGGAAAGGACGCGCGCGCAGAAGACATGTATTTCTCTCAACAAGGGAAGCGTGGTACAAAGTGAAGGAAAACGTGGAAAAAAGGAAGGGGGAGAGGGGGGGCAATGCGCCTAAGCCATTCTCATCATTTCCTCCATGTCTGCCTGCAACAACGCCAGTAAGGCCTGGAAAGACGCCAAGAGCTTGCGCCAGGATTCCAAGGATTGAGCACCAGGGGTTGCTAGGAAGTCGCGGAGCATTGCGGTCAACCTCTCAGCAAAGATTTCTAATCTGGCCGCTGGGAGTGCCAACAGAAACGGGGATTTCCGGGATCTTGGGTGGGCTGGGGGGAGGCGGGACTGGTGAGGAGGGGACCTCCAGAGGACCATCTGGGGGGCTTGGTCCAACAGGAGGCAACAACGGGACAACAATGGGTGACGCGGGGGGTGGGGGGTGCCTCGCGGAGCCAAGGAAGGGGCCGGGGAAGGAGCCGGGGCAGCAGCCAGAGGAGGATCCGGGGCAGTGGCTGGAGGAGGAGCTGGGGCAGGGGCTGGAGTAGGTGCTTGAGGAGGAGCCCCGCACTGTCAAAGGATTTCATCAATACGCAGGTACCTTGGGCCTTGCGTAACCCGGACGCGGTCCGCCCAGAATTGCATATCCACTCAGTAAGCCGCAAAGTTTGGGAAGTCCTCCTTCCGGGGAGGTCCTGCGCGGCGGAAGGGCAAAGAGGAATCACGGATTGAGCTTGGGGAGGAATGGCAATGGGGTGATCTGGGCGGAGTACATGAGTCCTCCAAGATGGTTTCATTGTCCAATACCACAAACGGGTCCGGAAGGGTCCTCTTGCGTGGGCGGGAACGGGAGCCAGATTGAGGGGGAGGCTGGGGTATTCCCTCACTAAGCAAACAGTGACGGTGGCCACAACAGAAAGCGCTGCAGGTGCGTTGACCAGGAGCAATCAAACATGTGTGCTTGTTCTGGGCGCAGAAATTGCAGGGGATCATAGCATTGTCAAAAGGTGTAAGGGGGGGTGGGGCTAGTAGCTGGGGTGGACTGGGAGAAGTAAGGGGGGGGGTCTGGTAGCAGTTAGGGTCAAGGTAGTGATGGAAGGACCTCTGGGGACAGAACTCAAATTGGGGGGGATGTGGTGTTGTATTTATCCTTGGATTGGGAGCTGCGTCGCGGGCTGCGCGCTCAGCAGTTGGGTAGGTTGGGCTCAGAATTTGGGGTGCGCGAAGTCTCAGCAGTGCCTGCCGTGGGCTCAGCAGCAGCAGTTGAGGGCTCAGCGGCAGGGATTGTGGGTCTTGGCACCAGGTGCGGGTTGGGCCTACTCTGGGGGGGGCGTCGGGCCGCAACCTGCCCAGGGAACGCAGACCAAGTGATGGAGCAGGCCCAACCAAGCTCGCAGGGGGCTAGTCTGGAAGGCAAGGGCAGGGCAATTGGGGGTAATACACGCCAGGGAGGTTTTCCCGGGAAAAAGCGTGGGCCGACTCACAGATCGTGGGATCCACAGGCGCGCGTGGACGGATCAACCCGGGGGGCTCCAAGTAGGGCGCGGCGGAGGGCGGCGCCATGAGAAGGACAAACCGGACGTACGTGATATCAAATGAAAGGGTTTTGGACGGGGTGGGTGGTACAGGGTAGGGTTAGGGTGGAGCTAGGGTTCTGTACTTGGGGTTATGTTTTCATCTATCTTGCTGCTTGTGGTTGTACCTAGGTTAGGGTTGAGAGGCGGGACTCAAAAATACCTCACTCTCAACTCCGGGTTGGGGGGGAGGCTATTGGATTACCATACAATACATATCATATAGTTCATATCACCAGACCCCCAGGAAATGGTATAAGAAGGATTGGAGGGAAGGAATTTATCTTATCATCACTCTCTCTATTCTTAAACTCATTGCATCCAATCTCCTTACAGATTCTTAGACCAATAACTTCCGGAACTTGAGGATAACTTTGGGGGTATCACCCCTCTTGTTTCCACACCGCTTGGTTTTCTTCTTTTTTGTCTTGGCAAATTGGATAAAATGGTTTCTATCCTGGTTGATTCTGGTTCTCAGCTTAACCTGATCATGGATTCTATGGCCTGCAAGCTCAAGCTCAGTCCTAGAGTTAGCTTCAACTCCGCGGTGTATCAAATAGGGAATCAGTCTTGTGATTTAGTTGGTATTGCTGAAGATGTGCCAGTTTGAATTGGTTGAAATATTGTTGGAACCTGTCATTTTTGGATTACTTGTTGGGAAGGACCTATGATGATGGGTTGACCTTGTTTAATGGAATTTGGTTCTACCTTGATTTTTTCTGATCAAGTTGGTGAGAGAATCCTTCTCCCTGATGCTTCTAGAACAAATATTGAAGTTCCTCTCTGCTCCTTGGATTCTGGATTTTGTGAAATAGATTTCCCTGGTCATCCTCCTAAATCAGTTCCAAAGGGGAAGCAGAAGGAAGCTTCTAATTCCTCTCATTTTTTAGTGGAGTAGTTGATTCCACTGATGGTTGTAATTCTTCCCAGCCTCAGAATTAAAGTCAAGGATCAAATCCATCCCAGAGGCTTATTTTTTTTTTTCTCATCATTTTCTTCTGATTGGGAAAGTATAAAAAATCAAAAAAATTTCAAAATAAAAAATCCCAAAAATATTCCCTCTCTCTCTGGATCTGTAGTTTCTTCTTTTCCTTGTTCTCTGAATAATTTTCAATCTTCTTTTAGTTCTGGTGCCAATCTTGGCAATGAATATAAAATAGATCTTGATCTTGATTCTCTTCTTGATTTTTTTATGAAGCAATATGGACTTCAGTGGAGGCACTTGGGGGTCAAAGTAAGTCCTCCAAATTATGCACCACTAGTGCATTCTTTCACCATGATTTTTGAAACTCTACCTTGTGCCACGCCTGTGAGGAAAATATTATCCCTTGTTTCTTCTTTTACTGAAAAAGCAACCTTTGAGGATGTTTCAGAAAATAGGAAGTGGAAAAAGTTGGAATTTGGTCTCATTTTTTGCAGTCAGGTCTTTCTGGTCAACGCTTGGAGGAAACAGGAACTTCTATCTTTTTCCACCAATTATAAACCAGTTTCAAAAAAGGTCAAACCCATCCATTTGGGCATGCCCCTCAACCTTAACCGTCCTCTCATTCCCCTCCCTTATCCCTTGATCCTTACTGTGGTTCATCTCAATCTCTTGATGATCCCTTTGTGCCTTGTGGTCATGTCACTGAAGAATGTCTGGAAGTGTTCAAATTTAGTCCAGATTCATGGCTTCTTCCTTATGAGTTGAATTTGATCAAAAATGTCTTATCTGTGAGGGAAACATCTATTGACTTCTGTGAAGAAGAGAGAGGTCTCTTGAAAAAATCTCATGGTCTCCCTTACATTATCCCTGTAGTTGAGCAAAATCCTTTGAAAAAGAAAAAGATTCCAATCCCTGCTGCTAAATTCAACAAATTTATCAGGTTGATCTGCAAAAAAGTCCCTACTGGTCTATATGAACAGTCAAATTCCAGTTATTCCAGCCCTGTTTTCTGTGTCCATAAAAGTAACAGGAGTAGTTCAAAATCTTCAACATCTCAAAAAAGTTAAAATTAAAGACTTGGGTAATCCTCCTGCTACTCAAGATTTTGTGGAATCTTTTTCTGGGAAAGCTTGCTATGGTTTGGGGGAAATCATGGGTGGCTATGAAAAAAAATCTCTACATCCTATCTCTTGCCCTCTCACTACCTTTGATACTCCTCTTGGTTGATTCCAGCTTACTTGATTGCCTCAAAGTGCCACAACTTTGGTTGCAGTCTATCAGCCTCAGATGATATGGATCCTCCAGGATGAAATTTGTGATCATGCTTGGATTTTTATTCATGATGGTAGAATTAAAGGTCTATTGTCTGATTAAGATAATGAGATCTTACCTTGGCATTCAGGGATTCATCAATTCATTTGGGAATACGCTACTACTCTGGAAAGGATTCTTTTTTTAATCAAGGAATCAGGCCTGACTGTTTCTGGATCCAAATTGGCTGCTTGTGTCCCTGCTCTGGAAATTGTTGGCCATGTGGTCTGCAAGGAAGGAGAAAGGATGACACTATCCAAAGTCAACATGATCATCTCTTGGCCAACTCCAATCAATCCCACTGAAGTTAGAGGCTTTCTAGGTGTTATAACTTTTTTTCAAATCTTCATTCCATCTTTATCCAAAATCTGTGCCCCTTTGCTTCGTCTAACAAGGAAAGAGGCTGGATGGATTTAGACCCAAGATTGTGAAAATTCTTTTCAGTTGCTCAAAAGGATTTTTGGAAAAGAAAAACTCTTGAAAAAGGTTTCTTATGGACCAGGAGCTGGCAAGATCAAGCTGGCTGTTAATTCTAGTTATTCATTTGTTGGGGCTGTTCTTACTGAAAAAGATGAAAATGGTTTGGACTGTCCTGCTCTTTATGAATTCTTGTTGTTTTGGGATGTAGAATCCAGATACTTTCAACCAAAACTGGAATTCTGTGGTGTGGCTCAAATGATGAAGAAGCTCTGAACCGTCCTCTGGGGTCAAGATTTTGGATTACAATTTGACGCTTGATCCATCATTGAAATGATCAATGCTCCAAGCCTTCCAAATGCTCCTGTGACTTGATGGGTGGCTTTTATTCAGTTTTTCTCTTTTTATATTGTTCACAGGCCTGGAAAATCATCACCATGCCTGATGATTTATCTCAAAATCCTTGAGGAGATAATGAATTTGATGTTGGAGTGGATTTCAACAAGGAGGAACCTATAATTCAACCTGTCTTCTCTTTCTCCTCTCAAGATTATTCTGGCTTTCAGAATATTTTCTGGCTTAAATTGGAGCAGTACCTTTTAACTCTCCAAATACCCCCTGATCTTCCTGCCAACAAATTTTGATCCCTTAAAAGAAATTACTCTGCTTTATTTTTCCAAGGTTCTAGGATTATGAAAAGAGCAAATCCTTGTGCTCTAGTTGTTGCTAATTTCCCTTCTAGGCAAAATTCAATCCTTAAAATATCAATGAGGGTCTTGGCCTATGTGGTGAAAATAAAACTTATTTAGGCATATACAAAGAACTCTGGTGTCCATCACTAAATAAATTGGTCTCTCAATGATGCTGGAGCTGTGAAATTTGTCAGAAATGTGATCTTTGGCGCCCAGCTGAAATTTTTTATCCTACTGGGGATTCCACTGTCTTTGGAAGGATTTCTTTGGATGTGGTTCATATTAAGGTAGGTGGTGCTAATTATCTCATTGTGGCTAGAGATGATTGTTCTTGCTGGGTTGAAGCAAAATTCCTTAAGAATATCAGCTCTAAATCAGTCAAAGCTTTCCTTTATGAGAACTGGAAAATTTTTTATGGCTTGGCTCAATCTTATTCTACCATTGGTGGCTCTGAATTTGGTGGAAAACTTGCTGAAATAATCTGATCACTTCCTGGACAACATCAGGTTACTACTCCTTTAATATCTGGAAGGCCAAGGCATGGTGGAACAAGGCCATGCTCCTTTGAATTCTGCTCTTGTCAAACTGGTTGGTGAAAGTGGAAAGAATTGTTGCAAATTTCTTCCTCTGTTTCTCTACTCTGATCAAATCTCAACTAAATGGACCACTGGCTACTCACCTTACAAAATCATTTTTGGCCAAAGGGCTTTCCTTCCTCTTGATCTTGAAATGGAATCTTTCCTGGGTATCTCATGGGAGCAGGTTTCCTCAACCACTGATCTATTAGTTGCCAGATCCAAGTAAATGGAGAAAAGTGAAGACATTTTTGACAAAGCTTATCAGAAGATGATGAAATCAAAAGAAAAATCAGTTCAGTATTGGGAAGATAAGCATGCAAATGGAATCAGGGATCCCAGAAATCCTGGTGTTCTATTTTTGGCTTATAATTGATCCTTGGAGGCTCAGTGGGTAAAGCTCTTTTAAAATTTTTGGAATGATCCTTATTGGGTGGTTTGTAAAGTCAGAGGTGGATCCTTTTTTTTTGAAGAACTGAATGGAACTCAGTTGGCCAGAGGGTTCTCTTCTGATAAAGTGAAGAGGTTTTATTTTTGTGGGAGAAATTTGGGGTCAAAGGGAGTCCTCCCAATTTTGCACCACCAGGGTCATCTACTGCATTTTTTTTTTTTGTAAAAATCTACTTTATTCCATGTATATGAGCACCTGGGATGGCATCTTTTTTAGCTTCTGCCACTTCAAGGGCTCTGTTGGATGGATCAATATTTTTTTTCCTCAACTCTTCAATTACTCTCAAGATCAAGAAATGGCCAATTTTTTTCTTTATATTTTCTCATTTTCTCCTTTTCTTAATATCTTCAAAATCTCAAGATGAAGACTTAGGAAAGTTTGTAAGTTGGGGAGAGATGTGGTGACAAATTTGGTACACCTCAAGAAAAGGGGCAAAATTTAAAATTTCCTCCCAGTTTTTTATCTTATCCAAAAAAAAGAAGAAAAACAAAAAATTATCATGTATAACATTTTTTACTTTTTTTCCTTCCTCCAACTTCTCCCTGTCCAAGCGGTCCAGGGAAGGCCCATGGGTGTTCAAGTCCCAAGATCCTCAGTTAAATTCCTCCTTCTTGCACTTGGCACCCAATTTTTTTGCGGATGGTCCTTTCACTCCTCATCTCCATCACCCTCATAGTTGTCATAACCAACATCCAGCTTGCCACCATCATTTACAATGATTACAAAGACTGACCTTTCCAAATGTCAACATTCAAAAAGATAAATCCACCTCTGATCCACTTGCTCAATTCCCCCATCTCATCCAGCCAGAAGACATCAAACCACCCACTTATCCTATCAACTCCCCTGCCAATCATCCAATGCAAGTGGTTGCCTGCCGTTGCTGAAGCCATCAGCCATCAACCTATCAACAGATTGTCAGCATGATCTATCCCAACTATCTCCTTTAAACTGTTTCCCAGTCCATCATTGCTGACAATTACCAGCCAAATTAATCCAACTATCCAATGTTGCTCATTGCTCTCATCCTATGTTGCTCACCTCAATTGATGCAACCTTTCTCATCACCTCTACCCTATTTATTTTTCTTCAAATTTCTTTTTACTAATTAATTTTTTTAAGAAAAAAAAATTCACTCTCATATGTGTATCCTCTTGTAAATAGTCTACAGGCCCCCTTTCCAATAAAAGGAGGGGCTGTCCCCTGCTTTTTCCATCATCATCCATCTTGTGGTATCCAATCAATCATCTAATCTTCTGATCAATAAATAAGGGTATTCCCCTTTTTGTCTCATCATTTTAATCATCATCATCATAAAGCTGGATAAATCTGTTGATTATCCCCTGATTCTCATCCTGATCACCAACCAATAGCCTTGCTGGTTGAAGAAGAATTCATTGGGTAGAAATATTGAGTGTGTTAAACCACTCCTTTTATCAGTTTCCCTGAACACTTTGGTCTTGATCAGTCATCTTATTGTCTTTTTGGAACATTCATGTTTGACTAAGAGTTTTATTAAGTTTAAAACCTGGATTTTCAAGCCTCCCTGTATTTCTGTGATAGTTGCATTCCGCCACAATACTCTTGAGTTCCTTGAGAATTGTTGGCTTATTCTTGTTCAACTATGTCATTTTTATGCTTTAGAAATCCATATAAAAGTTGAATTGTTAGTAAAGCCTCCCACAGTTATCTGGTCCACTCCTTTTACCTTCAAGAAATTGATTGTTCATGTTGGGTAGGTTCATTGAGAACTTGTTGGAGGATTTGGGATTGAGTTGATTATCTTGAGCCTCTTGTTATAAACAGAGCTATTAGCTTGTGGGCGCTGTTACTTTCAACTGCATTGTTCTATTGAACTCTGAAACAGACTATAATGTATTTGGTTCAATTCCTTCCCTCACCCTCTTTTCTCAGAGTTTTTTGTCCTCCTCACTGTTTTTTACTAACAATTTATCCCTTCTCTGTGATTCTACATCTACAAGGTTCTGGACCCTGATTTTGGTTACATCTAAACATTTTTGTAACACTCAGGAGGGTTGCCTAAAAAAGAACCTTTCCCCTCCGCAGAACTGCCAAAAACCAGTACCTTTTGGATTCTTACACTGGCGGATGATGAAAGCAAGGGATCATGGCTTGCAATAATGCATGAAATTTGATGAAAGATGGAGATGATCAATGAGAAGGATGATGACCAATGGCGGAACCAATGGCTGCAAGCAATAGCTTGTTTTTTGTCAGGTGAGCAAACCAAGGGTGATGAGGATGGGAATAGATGGCCAAAGTGGATTGATCAAGCAAGAATGCTTGCATGCGCTCCTCCGCCAAAAATTGTCAAAGGGCTGTCAAACATGAGAAAGGGGTAAATTAAACACAGAGCCTACCGTAGACTTCTGGGACAGGGAAAATTTGGAGGGAGGAAAAATAAAAGGGTGATGATAAATTCACGGCTCCAAATGTGTGGTAGTTGTTTAGGGACCTACACAGCCCATTTGAGCCGTGGGGGCCCATAGAAAACTACAAAGGGCCGTTCCAAACAGGTGCAACCCCCAGGGGGTTGTATAGGAGCCGTTTACCCCCCGGAAATGGCAATTTTGAGCTGCGTACGGAGGTACATGGCTCAAATACATTGTTTTTAGGGGTGCGAAACCCCCCTATATTCTTTTATATTTTGATTTTTAATTTAATTTAATTAATTTGTTTATTTTTAATCTAATTATTTAATATTTCATTCATTTCTTTTCATTTAAATTTATTTATTTAAATTTTTATTTATTTAGTACCCTTTCATTCCTTTTTTTTTTGTTTTTTGTTTTTTTTTTTGGCTCACCACGGTCCGGTGTTATCATTTTTTTATATTTTTATTTTTAATTTAATTTAATTAATTAATTTATCTTTGACATAATTATTAATTTTGTATTCATTTCATTTCATTTAAATTAATTTATTTCTATTTTTATTTATTTATTACCCTTTCATTCCTTTTTTTTGGCTCACCACTGTCCCGTTGAATTTGTTATTCCACACAACTAAATTCAAGCCTTGTGGAGTTCTAAACAGCTGGAATGTAGTCGCGCACCATCTCACACAAGCCCGTACCATGGTGTGTGGGAGGCACAGTTCTTTGAGCCCTGGGGACATGGACACGGCTTGAATGTGGTCGTGTGGCATGCCACACGGTTCATTTTGAGTCTTTTCCATGGCTCAATGGGCTGTGAACTTAACATGACCCAAAATCAAAAATTGGGTTGAACCAGCCAGAAACTGGTCATGGTGGGGGGGACTTGATCACCCCCCCCCCAACAAAAGATGTGGCTAGGCTGGTTGCATCAAGGCAACCGGCGGTGGGGGGGAATTGACCACCCCCCCCCCCACCAACAAAGGAGCGCTCTCCCCCACCCTTTACCAAGGGGGAGGAGCGACCGGCTGGAGGGGACCTGACCACCCCCCAGCCCACCTACCATAGCAACGCCCTGGGGGTATCAAACCCCAGGGCCCCTGGTAGGGGGATTTGACTGCCCCCTCCAGGGACCTGTGAGAAAGAGGGGGGGGACAGAATGTCTGCTGGTCACCCCCCCCCCCCCCCAAGTGTGTCTGAGACCGGACCCAGGTGTGTCCTGGTTCCCTCCTGGCCATTTCTATGGCCAGGGGCTGGTTGCATGAGGCAACCAGCCAGCATGTGAGGTAACAGGCCGGTTGTAATAGACAACCAGCCAAGGTTTTGAACAGATAAAGGGCTGATTCAGCCCCATTGAGGTGGAAACACCAGAAATAACTGGAATAGGCTGGTTGTAAGGGTACAGGAACTGATTCCATGTGGGCTGATGTAGCCCAAACCAAGTAACAAGGCCTGTAGAGCCTGTAGAGCTTTTATGGGGCGGAAGATTTGCCTTTTGGCTTGTTGTATCATAGGCTCACAAGAGGCCAATCTTTTTTACTTAAGGAGCTCTTCTCCCTGCTGTTTTCCATGATCCATTCATCATTCAATCAAATTCATCAACAAAATTGTCAGCTTGCTACTATTGCAGAGCCAGCTGCAAAAGTAACAAAAATAGCATAAAAATAATAATAATACAATTAACCTAAAAAGTAGTAGGAAAACCATAAATATTATTACCGAAATGGGTTCTCCACCCAAAATTAGGTAGGGTCACTCACTGACCCCACCCTTGAAATCCAACTTGTAATCTTTTTAAATAATTAAGGAAAGAAAAACCAAAATACTACGGCTCCATTATTGAGCTTTTTGGTCAATTAAATATTTCACACACATTTTCACGTATATGTTTCACACCTACAATTCAGTCAGAATTGAGGTGTTGTGTATATTTTAGGAGTTATGGGCGGAAATGTGTTTTGTCACAATTCCCGCATGCAGCTGCCGCAGCCAATGCACCCGCGCGCGGCCGAGATATAGCCCTGTCACTCCGTCAAGGTCGTGTACGCAGCCCTGGGCCTCTGACAAGTATGCAGCCGCAGGACTATGGGTTGACAGAGTGACAGGCGGCCTGAGAGGCTTAGGTACCGCATAAACACGCTACAACCTACACGGAAACATTCTACATATGTAATAAATGTTCCCATGAATAGTAGACAGGCTAAAAATACATAATATTATATAAAAATACATAAATAATCCTTATACATATTTTTTATTTAATATGATTCAAAGTACCAAGAATGTCGAAAATAAGACAATGACAACTTCTAAAAATATAATAAAATACTTTAATATACTTTTATGAGAATTTCTAGATATCAATATCTTTGTGACATACTAGGAAAACTGATGATGTAAAAATATAACATGAATTCACATGACTTATATTTTTAAGTAATTATCTTAGTAAATGAACCGGAACTCGAAAATAAGGAGTAAAATCAATATTATGACTTTTAATCCAGTTATATAATACATAATGAGAACTTACCTGACATCAAGATGTTCATAGAAATTTCTATTTATATAATTATTAAATTACTGGAACATTTACTAAGGATAATTAATTAAATAATACATAAATAGGACAGATTAGTGTTATTCACACGTCCTAATGTCTATTATAAAGTGGAATAATTCCCATACCCTGTGGAATTAGATGCTACCCGTGCTATAGAACCAAGAACACATGACAGGCTACCCCTGGTTACCCTGCTAGCCTTAGTGTCTGTCCCTTTAAGCACCTACAACCCTCAGAAGGACAATATTGGGACTCCAAAAGCTAAAAATAAAGAGCTCTTTTGAGGATATTGATGGGCAGAGACCCATTTATATTCATATCCAGACACAGTTCCAAGGTAATCAAGTACTTATAAGAGATAAGTAAGTGATTTATGGAAATTTCTGATCAATAAATATCCGTCCTCAACCTCTTTTTATCAATTAAAACTGCTGAACAACCTTATAACCCCAGTATACAGGTTCAACCCATCATTACACGTCTCAAACGGATACCCAAAGGATTTAATAATATACCAGTAATTTTTATTATCCTTTCTCTGTCGTGGTAGCTTGGCTTCAAGGCCCTGCCACTCCACTGTGTATTTTATATACATATTATCTTTGGGTAAAATATTCTTTAAAATAAAGAGCCCAAAGTAACCAGGACTAGGTGTTTTTATACTGAAATCCCTGAATAGAGGTGTTAAAGATCCCCAATATAATTTTGGCCCCTCTATAAAAATATTTAATAATCAATCTATCCATATTGATTTAAAAAAATAAACAATAACCAAACCACTTAACCTTGCAATAAGCTTAATCCAAATGTTTTACGGATTTTTGCTGCATTTATTAAATAATATATTTATTATTTACTCTATCACCTCTGGTAGCTAAAGGACAGCAAGGGTCTTGGCATCCAGGAGGCTGACAATTGGGGGTCTGGCCAGGAAATATTCCATTTTATTATATTTAATACCTTGGAACAGACATTTCACGAAAAAAATAAAATCAATGATAACTTTAGGTGACTTTATAACCACGATTTATCATTAAATTCTTTTGCAGTGGATTTAAAAACCAATGAAGAATTAATAATCTATTATTTAAATCTTTTAAAGATAATAAAAGAAGAATATATTAAAAATTATGAACCTACTGGTTGGAAAGCTTTAACTCAAGCTGAGCAACTTAATATCTCTTCTGCACGTAAACACTTAGATAAACTCCTTGAACAAAAAGATCTTGAAAGGCGTATTAACTTTCAGGCTTTATTAAGGAAACATAAAGCTTGGAAGAAATACCGTATAAATTCATTTTTTAAATATAAAAGTAAGTATACAACTTGTATTACCATATTATTTCTTAAGAAAATAATATTGATATATTAACCAATCAAATACACTTTTTATCAGTGAACCCTCCTTTACCAGAAACCACCGCCAATGAAGTTGATCTATTGGATCAGAAAATCCCAGATATCTCTGGACGCCCTGAAAATATTGATTGGGCAGGTGAAGACCTCATTGGAACACACCAAGACCCCGTAGGATTACCTACTAAATATCAATTTAACCCCAATAAGGTCTTGGTACCTTTGAACATCAATTTAAGTAAGTTTTGAAATAAAACTTATCTTTATGGATTTTTTCTGTAAAATACTTATAAACATACATGAATAGAAGTAACACAAGAGCCTCAGGAAGAATTCCCTCCTATGAATCTTTGCCAACAGCTCTCAGTAACCGTGAGACCACCAGTAAGGACAACCATGAAGGGACTAGAACCCTTGAATCAAATGTTGATGGACAAGAAGCAGCACCAATCACTTCTGCCCTCTCCCAACCTAGAGCCGGAGAAAGTAGCAGAATCAAGCCACCCTCCTTTACAAAATGATTCCCTGCAGCCACCCCAGCAGAATCTGGCCAAGGAAGCCGGGATCAAAGACTTAGTCAAAGAGAACGTGAAATATTGGGAAGAATTCAAAGAAGCCCAAGCCCAGGAGGACATGGTATCTATGAAAAAGATAATCTCCCAGGCAAAAGCCACCCAGATAGCTCTTCAGAAAATGATTCCAATGAAAGAGGTAGAATCCTACGTAGAAAAGTGGAATCCTTGGGATCAATTAGCCCAACTGAAAGGCAAAGGATCAGGAAAGAAGAGATCCTCTTCCCATCCCAAGCCAAAGGGAAAGAAAGACTGGGACCAGATAATATCCCTAGCTCAAAAGTGGAAAAAGTTTTACAACAATTAGCCTCTAATTCTGAGCCCAAACAAACATCTGATGTAATTAATTCCTTTTCTAATGATATGCATCATAATTTCAAAATTTTTTGTGAAAATTTGGACAGGGTTTATACCCAAATGGATAAATTAACCTCAGTGGTAGCCAAATTGATTAATAACCAAACAAAGACGGTAGGAATGGAAGAAATTAAAGAACACACAGAACAGTTATTGGAGACAATTAATCAAGGTAGGATCAAACAGACTCAAACAATTGAGAATATGTTATCAGGAATCCAAGAAGATTTTATTATGTCTTTCCACCCCTTAAAAGAAGAATTTGCAACCACCACTAACAGCTCTATTCTATCCCTTAGTGAAAAATTGGATGTGCTTAATAACAAAGTGGACCTGCAACTTAATCTGATAAAAAATGATCTTAGACACTTGAAAGTCCTTCTGACCCATCCCTTGGGGAGTACTACAGAGGAACCAAAACCTCCCAGACAAACCACTACTCCTTATGCACCACCCTTATTAGGAATGCATTGGAGTCATACCTTTAGGCCTAGTCGTACTCCTGAGATGGAGCAAGCACTCAAACTGTTACCCCCTATTTCTGAATGGCCCAAGTTCTCCGGTGAAGGAGAATATAATCATATAAATTTTATTAAATTTATTGACTACACCATTAACTCTTATGACCTGCCAGAAGCTATAGCTGTAGTCAGGCTACCCAGGCTATTTGAAGGAGTAGCATTCAACTGGTCTATCAGTAAGAGAGAAGAAGTAGGATCCTTACCATGGAATTCTTGGAAAATTCTGATTAAAGAACAATTTGGTTCTAGAATGTGGAAAAGGAAAATGATGAAAAATTTCAAAAATTCCTCATTTGACCCCTCCAAGGATTAACCTCACAAATGGAGTTTGGAACAGAAGAAAAGGTTGGATTGCTTCTATCCAGATGCTGATAAAGAGGAAGTAAATGAAATACTCCTCAACTTGTGTCCTGGCAATCTTAACCATAGTGTAAGATGTAGGATGAGTATGGATGCGGACTTTCCCACTCTAATCAATGTTCTAGAAGAAGTAATAGACATGAATGAGTTGGACAAGAAAGCCCCTTCCAGACCCAAAGAGAACTATAACATAAAAAAAACCAGAGAACAACCTCCTCTGATAAATGCCTCTGATAATAAGAAACCTAATGAGAATAGGGATAAAGAGAGGATGCCGGCAACATGTTGGAATTGTAACAAGACTGGGAATATGAGACAAGACTGCCCATTACCAGAAAGGAAGATAGCAGTCTTGGAAGGAGAACAGGAGGTTGAAGGGAATCAGAACTATGAAGATATAGCTGATACTGACGGATCTCTTTCTGAATGTGAATTGATCCTGACCAACCCTGTTAATGTTATAGAAAGAGATATAGGTACTTCTGCAGAAATCAATAACATCCATGGGGATTCTACCTTGCCCCAACAATGGTATCCTACCGTGATTCCTAGGCATATTATGGATGTCAAACCATTAAAAGTTAAACCTATGAGTGGGAAAAGCTATACCACTGGTCAAACTTGTTATGCAACAGGATTGTATAAAAACAGACCCATAAGGTTATTACTGGATAGTGGAGCCTTTTGCTCATGTTTCTGTGCTGAATTCTTCATAATGGGACCCCAATTGGAAATAACACCTTTTGCCTGTCCCAAAAGCCAGGTTCAGCTCTTGCAACTCTACCATGAATGCTATTGGAGTATGGACTGCTCCTATGATACTACTTCACACTAAAGGATCTTTGAGAATACAAGTGGAATTTGTAGTATTGCTCAACGGACTATGTGACTACCTGATACTGAGTAATGATGCCTTATGTCTATATGGTATAGACGTGTTCCAGAGTAGAGGAATATACTTCACAGTAGGAGGTAATTGGGATAAGAAGTTTAAGATATGCACCATGCAGTCTAACTTCCCCTCCTCTACTTATAAAAAGCATTTGGAAGACTTTGACCAAGAATATTTCTCTCAAGAAGCTCTGAATATTAAACTTTCTGAGGAACAGAAGAAAGAAATATTGAAAGTCTGCTTTGAGAACCAGAATGCGTTTTGTACTAAAGATCATCCCATTGGTGATATTAAAGGACATGATATGGTATTGACATTGACCATTAAGCCTCCTTATCCTCCTAACTTAAGAAGGCCAGCCTATCCTTCTAGTTCTAGGTCTTGAAAAGCTCTTGAGGAACATATCCAAGAACTGATAGACTTGCAAGTATTAAGGAAAGTAAGGCATAATCAACAGGTAGATGTGACCACACCTGTAATCATAGCTTGGCATAATGACAAGTCAAGAATGGTAGGAGACTTCAGAATGCTCAACAATTACACTCAAGCAGATTATTATCCTATACCCCGGATTTATCATGCTCTGCATATCATGTCCAAGGCTAAGTACATCACTACTATGGATATGCTTGAAGGCTTCCACCAGATACCAATAAGCCCTGAAAGCAGGAAGTTTATGAAAATAATCTGTCATTTGGGAATATATGAATATCTTAGGATGCCCTTTGGTATAAAGAATGCTCCATCACACTTCCAAAGAACTATGGATACATTTCTAGGTACTTACATCAGACAAGGATGGATGATGGTATATATAGATGATGTTATCATATACTCTGATGACTGGGATACTCATATTAACCAAGTAAGATTAGTACTCCAGACAATCTCCAGAGCAGGATTAAAGGTGTCCATGAAAAAATGCAACTTTGGCTACGGAGAATTGAAAGCCTTAGGACATATAGTCTCTGTTCTAACTCTAGCTGCTGATCAAAATAAGATAGCTGCTGTCATGAATAGACCTATGCCTCAAAACAAGAAAGAATTACTGTCTTTCATTAGTTTTTGCAGTTATTACAGACAATACATACCAAAGTTTGCTATGCTAACTAAAAGTCTGTATGACGTATGCAACAACAACACCCTATTTGAAATGACTCATGAGAGACTAAAAAACTATGAGGAATTAATAATAGCTAGGACCTCTACTCCTCTACTTATCCAACCAGATTACTCCAAGCCCTTCAAACTGTACATTGACGCTTGCATGGAAGGGCTATGAGCTGCTTTACATCAGGAAAGGATAGAAGAAGACAGACCAGTAGAAAAACCCGTACTCTTCATATCTAGACAGATCAAAGATACAGAGAAGAGATATGGGGCCAGTCAGTTGGAATGTTTGGCACTAGTATGGGCTTTAGAGAAGCTACACTATTACTTAGAAGGCACCACTTTTCAAGCAATCACAGACTCCAATGCTGTAAGAACTCTTATGAACATGAAAACTCCCAGCAGAAATATGCTCAGGTGGCAAATTGCTATACAACAGTATAGAGGACAGATGACTATAGTGCATAAAGCCGGAGCTAAACATCAAAATGCTGATAGTCTAAGTAGGAATGCTTTGCCTAATGACTCTAAAAATCCAGGACATGACCCTGAAGATCAAGATATCTTTCATATCCTGAACATCAATCTTTTTGCATTGAGTGCTCCAATAATGGGGATCCACTTATGTGAATTAGATACTGCTTTCTTCAACATAGTAAGGGATAGCTACTCTCCTGAAATCAAGCTGCTGGTTACCATTATGGAATTTGAATCCCCAGAAGAAGCTTTGATAAATAGCCTTCCTGCTTCACTATTTAAAACCTATAAAGCAGCAAGGTTTACCTTTTGGGATGGTCTCCTTTACTATAGAAACAAACATTCCAGCCTATTAGTACTAAGAAACAAAGAACATATACAACATATACTCCAGGAATGCCATGACAACTTTTCATCAGGGAATCTATCCACAGAGAGAACTTTAGAAAAAGTAAAATAAACTGCTTGGTGGATAGACTGGAACAAAATCACTACTGGATATATTACTAGCTGTGAAACCTGCCAGAAATCTAATAAAACTACTGGAAAAAGGTTTGGACTCTTACAGAAGATATCTGAACCTACAACCAGATGGGAAATAATCAATATGGATTTCGTCACTGGCCAACCCCCTGGAGGTACTCATTCATATAACTCTGTCCTAGTTATAGTTGACAGATATTCCAAAAAGGCAAAATTCTTACCTAACCACAAAAAAGATAGTGCTATGGATGTAGCTTTACTATTCTGGAATAGGATCATAGCTGATTTGGGTATACCCAAGATTATAATCAGTTACAGAGACCCCAAATTCACCTCTGAGTCTTGGAGGAATCTACATGATATACTGGGTACTACTCTAGCATTTCCTACAGCATACCATCCCCAAACTGATGGATTAGCTGAAAGAATGATAAAGACCCTAGAAGATATGCTAAGGAGGTTCTTTAGCTTTGATCTAGAATACCAATAATCAGATGGTTATTGCCATGATTGGGTAAGCCTACTCCCAGCCCTAGAAATGGCTTATAACAGCAGGAAACATTCTACTACCAAAGAAGCTCCTTACATACTAGAAAGAGGATTGATTCCAAAACTCCCTAGGAATAACTTGAACTATAACTTAGCCACTATTCATCCATTATCTCTTGACTTTAAGAAGATGATAGATCTGGCAAATAATCATGCTCAGAAATGTGTAGAAGAAGCAGTAGAATACAACACACAAAGATGGGACAAATCACATAAAGAACCTGACTTTAAAATAGGAGATCAGACATTGATATCTAAAACCAATTTAAAAAACCTAGCAGGCAACAGAAAACTGAAACTAGCCTTTGTTGGACCATTTTTTATCAAGAAGATGCATGGCAAAAATGCTGTGGAAGTAATCTTGAGTGAAGAACTATCAAGGAAACATCCAGTATTTCCTGTTAGCCTAGTCAAACACTTTCAACCAAGAGAAGGTAGCAACCTCCCTCCAGCAATAATCCCAATAGAACCTGACCCTGTGAAAGAAAAAGGGAAAGTCAGCAGGATATTCAGAGATAAGAAAGAGAGAGTACAAGGAAAAGATGTCAGAATATACTTAGTAAGATACAAAGGAGAATCTGCAGACAAAGATGAATGGTTACCAGAAAATAATATACCTGATGGACCAATAAATCTGAGAAACTACAAAGCCAGCAAAAGGAACTGAAACACACATGACGTTAATTTTTTCTCCCAAATTCCTCCAGATTTTTTTCAGATATGGCCATATCTGGGAGTGGGGAAATGTCAGCTTGCTATTATTGCAGAGCAAGCTGCAAAAGTAAAAAAAATAACATAAAAATAATAATAATAAAATTAACCTATGAAGGAGTAGGAAAACTAATAATCAATCTATTCATATTGATTTAAAACAATAAACAATAACCAAACCACTTAACCTTGCAATAAGCTTAATCCAAATATTTTACGGATTCTTGCTGCATTTATTAAATAATATATTTATTATTTACTCTATCACCTCTGGTATCTAAAGGATAGCAAGGGTCTTGGCATCCAGGAGGCTGAAAGATATCATCCAACATATTGCCCCATTGTGAGTGCCCATCAAGCAATTATTGACACAAGGTGTCCAGCATTTCTGTTTCTTTAAATAATTCTCATTTGCCTAAGCTAATTGCTGGCAATAATTATAACACATTATCAGTACCAACATCATCATTACTTCCAAGCCATCTAGGCCCTTGTACCTTACTCTGGAGAACCTCAAAGACCTCAATTTTTCCCAGAAGATGTCCTATATCCCTGATTTTAGCTTCACCAAGATAGTTATGAACAGTCAAAATTATAATGCTTGGGCTGTCCTTATGGATAGTGAGCTGGACAACATCTGTTGAGGGGAGATAATGGATTCAGATGAAACTTTGATCAGTTCAGAAGTGGAGAAAACATCTTATCATCTCATCCTTAGCCATCTTTAGGAGAATCATGTGACATGGGTTGCCAATACTTGTAGGGAAGATGAGAGGAGGAGGGGCAGCATACTTTGGAAGTTGCTTAAGTCCAAGTATGTTGGTGATTCTGTTCACCAGAGGGTATAGCTTTCAATAAACTGTTCAAGTTACAATATTCAAATTGTAAACATTTTGTTGCAGAGGCAGCTCTAGCATAGCAAAGTTTAAGTCATCAGGACTTGACATGGATCCTCAGTGTTTGTCACTCTTAATCCTTCAGAAGCTACCAAAGGATTTTGATACTTTAGTCAGAATCATTTCTCAATTGGATCCTCTTCCTGTGGAGGAGGATGTGCTGAAAAGGGTTGAAAAGGAAAATCTTCAGTTCAAGATGAAGGGGGGTTCTGGAACAGCCCTTTTTGGAAAGACTGGAAAATCTTGCAAGAAGGCAAAAAAGGATTTTTCCAAGGTCTTGGGCTATAATTTTCAGAATAAGGGGCATTATACTAAGGATTTCAAGGAGTCCAAGAAGAGGAAGAAGTCTGAAGAGAATGACAAGGAGGTCAATCTCACTACTGAAAAAGTTTCAATGGTGGTGTTTGATGGTCCAATGGAAATAGTTGTTGGGGAAGAAGGTCCCAACAAGAAGGCCAAAATTGATGAGGATCAATAAATGTATTTGATTGATTACTAATTGAGAAATCTAAACCTCAAAGATGAGAACTTATCAGTGACTGATAAATCTTCTTTCCTATTAGGAGAATTGAAAGAGGATAATCTTTTTTTGATTGATTCTGGCTGTACAGATCATATGTTTTTTGAACCAAATTTATTTTCAAATCTTAGTGATTATGATGGAGTTGCAAATATTGGTCAGAAAGGCAGAAAAATTCAGATTAAAGGAATTGGAAAAGTTATTCTTGCAAATCACTTGGGTTTCTAAATTTCTTTTGAGAAAGTTTTCTATGTACCAGATTTGCCTTATAACCTTGTGTCCCTTGGAGTGTTGTCAAAAAAAGGTTTCCTGATTTTTCATCTTAAAGAAGATAAGTTTGTTATTGATATGAATGGGAGGACTGTCCTTAGTGAACAGGTTTGGAACAAGCTTTTGTGTTCAAGCTTGTTCAAAATCTTGGCTTTGAGTGTTATAATTATGGCCAGCAATTAGCTTAGGCAAATGAGCAGTATTTAAAGCAAAAGAAATGCTGGACACTGTGTGTCAATAATGGCTAATGGGGCTCTCACAATGGGGCAATATGTTGGATGAATTCGATTGGATGATGAATGAATGATGGAAAACAGCAGGGAGAAGAGCTCCTTAAGTACAAAAGATTGGCCTCTTGTGAGCCCATGATACAACAAGCCAAAAGGCAAATTTTCCGCCCCAAAAGAGCTCTACAGGCTCTACAAGCCTTGTTACTTGGTTTGGACTACATCAGCCCACATGGCATCAGTCCCTGAACCCTTACGACCAGCCTATTCCGGTCCATTCTGGTGTTTCCACCGTTACGGGGCTGAACCAGCCCCTTTGCTGTTCAATCCCCTGGCTGGTTGTCTATTACAACCGGCCCTGATGGCCTTATTACCTCTGTTACGGGCTGGTTGCCTCATGCATCCAGCCCCTGGCCCCTCAAATGGGCCAGGTGGGACCCAGGGCTCACCTGGGTCCGGTTTCAACCTCACATGGGGGGGGGGTGTAGCCGGCGGACATGCCGCCCCCCCCCTCTTTCTCTCAATTCCCTGGTGGGGGCGGTCAGATCCCCTCACCAGGGGCCCTGGGGGTCGATACCCCCAGGGCGTCGTCAAGGTAAGGATGGCTGGGGGGGTGGTCAGATCCCCCCTGGCCCGTCGCTCCTCCCCCTCGGTAAAGGGGGGGGGAGAGCGCCCCTCGTCATCTCTTCGCTACAAGGTGGGAGGGTGATCAAATCCCCCCCACCGTCCGGTCGCTACACTCGCGGCCGGCGCCGCCACCTCCCTGGGCAAGGGGGTGGTCAGGTCCCCCCTGCCCTGACCGACCGCGTCATCGCGGCCGGTCGCTGGCTGGTTCAACCCAGCCAGCCTGCCCCCTCCCCCTCGCGACGGCAAGCGAGGGGAGGGGGAGCGAGCTGGGGCCGCGAGCCCCGGCTCCGCGGCGCTGGTCGCCGGTCGCGACCAGCCGGGCCCGCGCGGCATCGCACCGCGCGGGATCCCTCGGCCGCGCAACAGCCCCGCACGGGCCGTCGGGCCCCGCGTGGGCCGTGCCGAGGAACACAGGCGGCCCCGAACGGGCCGCGACGCGAGCAGCGGCCCCGGGTGGGCCGCGACACTGGCGGCGGCCCCAATGGGCCGCCCCAAGCCCGAAAACTGAGAAAAACATACTTTGGCGGGCCAGCCCGTCTGGCCAAGTATGTCCAAAATAAACCTTGGGCCCAATTATGCCCATACAAGCCCATCTGGCTGTATCTGCCCATATACCCCACCGGGCCCGTTAGGGCCCGTGTACCAATAGGCCTATTTCACGCATTTTGAGGCCAGTTTCCCCAAATCCGTGACATCCACATGGGCCCGTATGGTCCGTGTGTGTGTCCAATGGGCCTTAGAGGCCCATTTGTGCATCCCATTTGGATTACACTTATACGTAGCACCCGCGTAAGTGCGTACGTATTTTAACACACCCCCTTAATCCAAAAGGGGTGACATCCGCATATTAGTCACAAAGCCTTGATGCTTGTTTCTGTCTAATGCCTTAGTCAAGATATCCGCAATCATTGCTCCAGTGGGCATGTACCTCAACACAATCTCTTTGCAGTTAACTGCATCGCGAATATAGTTATAGTGGACATCAATATGTTTTGTTCTTGAATGGAACACTTGGTTTTGCGCCAATGCAATGGCACTCTGGTTATCGGAATACAACAATGCAAACCCTTGTGGTTTATGTGTGTCCTCTAAGACTTTTCTCAACCATTTTGCTTCCTGTGAAGCTGCTAAGTAAGCTCTATACTCAGCCTCTGTTGATGAAAGACTTATTGCCGATACCTTCTTGGACATCCATGACACCAGATTCTTACCTAAAAAGAATACAAAACCACTTGTTGATTCCCTAGTGTTACCATCTGCCCAACTTGCATCGGAATAACCAACCAAATCAAAGTTTGCTGACTTTGTAAACAACAGTCCCAGACTGTGTGTTCCTTTAAGATACCTCATAACTCTCTTAAACGCTGACCAATGCCTCATGCTTGGCTTCTCTAAGTGTTGCGACAAGACCCCAATTGCAAACGCAATATCGGGCCTTGTACACTGCCCCAAATAATTAAGCGATCCGACAGCTGACCTGTAGTCATTCCCTGATTGAACAAACTCCAGATACTCCTCATCTGTAGACTTCTCTAAACGAATGTTTGACTGCATAGGAGTACCAAACTCCTTTGCATCCTCTAAGCCGTATTGCTTAAGAAGAGCTGCCACATAATGGTTCTGGTCTAACTTAATACCATTCTTGCTCTTGCTGACTTTCATTCCAAGCACCTGTTGCGCCAGACCAAGATCTTTTATCTTGAATTCCTTTTTGAGTGTCTCCATGACTCTCTCTTTACCATCACCAATAATGATAATGTCATCGACCCATACAAACAAAATTGCATCCTTCCTCACAAAAAGGCAAGGATCGGCCTCAGACGTCTTAAAACCAATCTCTATCAGTTTCTCACTCATGGTGTTATACCATGACCTAGCTGCTTGCTTCAATCCATACAGGGATCTACACAGCTTGAGGACATATTCCCCTTTATCTGCCGAAAGAAAAGTTCTAACACAGATTTTCTTCATGGTTTCTGGTTTAGTCTCTACTAACCATTCACAAAAACCATCAGGAATCAACATATAAACAGTCTCCTCCTCTCCAAGTTTTGCATTCAAGTATGCTGTTACAAAATCAGCTTGTCTGATTTCTTCACCCAACTCCACTGCCAGAGCAATGATGTACCTGAAGGTGGACAGCCTTCCAGTTGGTGAGAAAGTTTCTTGGTAATCAATACCCTCTCTCTGCTTGAAGCCCTGTGCAACACATCTAGCCTTGAACCTTTTCAAAACTCCGTTTGTGTCAAACTTCTTTTTTAACACCAATCGAGACCCCACAATGGTCTTTACTTTTGGAACAGAATCCCGCTTAACCACTTCAAAGACACTATTATTCTCTAGAGAATCAAATTCATCAAAAATAGCACTCTTCCAGTTGGCTCTCTCATCAGAATTCATAGCTTGGCCAAAGCTATTTGGGTTAACCCTGTTACCCATTTCTGAACTCAACTCCAGGACTTCATTGAGCATACACTGTTCCTGAAATGTATCTTCCTCATATCCTGCGGCAGCATAATGGGATCTCCACTCCCCGTACCTGTCAACCGGTACTCTAACCCTACCACTCCTTCTAACCGGAGGTGGAGGCTCATCAGGTTCTGATTCCACAGAATCACCTGAAGCGGGTACTGAACCCTCTTGTGGCACGTCTGCCACCTCTTCATCTTCTGGAACCACATGTTCCACAGCTTTTGCTGGTGAAATAGGTGCTAATTCTATTTCTTGTTGTGGCTTAATCACAACAACATCTTCACTCCTTTTGAGTGGAAAGGTACTTTCATCGAATTTTACATCCCTGCTACGGATAACCTTTCTTGTCCCTGGACAATAGATCCTATAAGATTTACTTATTAAATCATAGCCTACAAGTGCCCCTGTTCTGGCTCTAGGGTCTAATTTTCCGACCATTTCATTATGGTGGACACTATAATACACCAAGCAACCAATTGTTCTTAGGTGTGATGTTTTGGGGTACAACTTCCAAAACTGATAATGGGGACACTTCCCATTAACACTTACAATGTTGTGCAAAAGACACACCGTACACATCAACTCAGCCCATAAGAACTTTGGCAGACCAGATTGAGACATAATAGTTCTGACTTTGTCCAGTAAAGTCCTATTCATTCTCTCAACTATTCCATTATTTTGTGGAGTACTTGCAGTAGTGACTATATGAATGATACCATAATCTTTCAACAGCCTCCCAAACTCTCACGAATTCACCCCCTCCATCGGTAATAACCCTCTTGATCTCCTTCATCAGACCATTCTGTTTCCAGACTTTGAAGATTACAGAAACCTCCTCTGTGGTCTGATCCTTAGATCGAATCGGTTTAACCCAAACATAATTAGTTGCAGTATCAACTAAATTGATGAAGTATCTTGCCCCACCAAGGGACTCTGGAGTGAATGGCCCTGCCAAATCAATGGAAAATTCCTCTCTAGGAACATCTGTGTGATCTCTACTCTTAGAGAACACATTTCTAGTCTTGGCCCCCAAGGTACAACTCTCACAGTTGCTGTCCTTTACCTTATGGCCACTTCTATTGTGAGAAACAGTGCTCAGAGCTGAGAATTTGAACAGGCTTGCACACAGAAGCTTATTCCGAACTTGTCCACTAAGAACAGTTCTCCCATTCATATCAATAACAAACCTATCTCCTTTAAGATAACGAATTTGGAAACCTTTTTTCCATAACACCCCAAGAGACACAAGGTTGTAAGGCAACTCTGGTACATAGAACACTTTATCAAAAGTAATTTGGAAACCCAATTGATTTGCAAGAATAACTTTTCCAATTCCTTTAATCTGAATTGTTCTGCCTTTCTGACCAATATTTACAACCCCATCATAATCACTAAGATTTGAAAATAAATTTGGTTCAAAAAACATGTGATCTGTACAACCAGAATCGATCAAAACAAGAACATCCTCCTTCAATCCTCCTAGTAGGAAAGAAGCTTTATCAGTCACTGATAAGTTCTTATCTTTGAGGTTAAGATTACTCACTTCATAATCAATCAAGTCCATTTCTTGATCCTCATCGATTTTGGCCTTCTTGTTGGGACCTTCTTCCACAACAGCCTCTTCAATTGGAGCATCCAACGCCACCATTGCAACGTTTTCAGTTGTGAGATTGACCTCTTTGTCATCCCCTTCGGACTTCTTCCTTTTCTTGGCCTCCTTGCAGTCCTTAGCATAGTGCCCCTTATTCTGACAATTGTAACATAAGACCTTGGACAAATCCTTTTTCGCCTTCTTGCGAGATTTTCCAGTCTTTCCAACTAGGGCTGTTCCAGAACCCCCCTTCATCTTGAATTGAAGGTCATCCTTTTCAATCCTTTTAAGCACATCCTCCTCCCCAGGAAGAGGATCCAATTGAGAAATGATTCTGACTAAGGAATCAAACTCTTTTGGCAGCTTTTGAAGGATTAAGAGTGACAAACACTCTGGATCCATGTTAAGTCCAGATGACTTGAACTTGGCTATACTAGACCTAGCCTCTGCCACAAACTGTTTACAATTCGAATATTGTAACTTGAACAGTTTATTAAAGGCTATACCCTTCTGGTGAACAGAATCACCAGCATACTTGGACTTAAGCAGCTTCCAAAGGATGCTGCCCCTCCTCCTCTCATCTTCCCTAAGAGTATCAGCAACCCATGTCACATGATTCTCATCAAGATGCCTAAGGATCAGATGGTAAGACTTCTTCTCCACTTCTGAACTGATCAGAGTGTCATCTGCATCCATAATTTCCCCACAGCAGATGTTATCCAGCTCACTATCCATAAGGACAGCCCAAGCATTATAGTTCTGACTATTCAGAACTATTTTGGTAGAGCTAACATCAGGGATATAGGACATCTTCTTGGAAAACTTGAGGTCTTTGAGGTTCTCCAAAGTAAGGTACAAAGGTCTAGATGGCTTGGAAGTAATGATGATGTTGGTACTGATAATGTGTTATAATTATGGCCAGCAATTAGCTTAGGCAAATGAGCAGTATTTAAAGCAAAAGAAATGCTGGACACTGTGTGTCAACAATGGCTAATGGGGCTCTCACAATGGGGCAATATGTTGGATGAATTCGATTGGATGATGAATGAATGATGGAAAACAGCAGGGAGAAGAGCTCCTTAAGTACAAAAGATTGGCCTCTTGTGAGCCCATGATACAACAAGCCAAAAGGCAAATTTTCCGCCCCAAAAGAGCTCTACAGGCTCTACAAGCCTTGTTACTTGGTTTGGACTACATCAGCCCACATGGCATCAGTCCCTGAACCCTTACGACCAGCCTATTCCGGTCCATTCTGGTATTTCCACCGTTACGGGGCTGAACCAGCCCCTTTGCTGTTCAATCCCCTGGCTGGTTGTCTATTACAACCGGCCCTGATGGCCTTATTACCTCTGTTACGGGCTGGTTGCCTCATGCATCCAGCCCCTGGCCCCTCAAATGGGCCAGGTGGGACCCAGGGCTCACCTGGGTCCGGTTTCAACCTCACATGGGGGGGGGGTGTAGCCGGCGGACATGCCGCCCCCCCCCCTCTTTCTCTCAATTCCCTGGTGGGGGCGGTCAGATCCCCTCACCAGGGGCCCTGGGGGTCGATACCCCCAGGGCGTCGTCAAGGTAAGGATGGCTGGGGGGGTGGTCAGATCCCCCCTGGCCCGTTGCTCCTCCCCCTCGGTAAAGGGGGGGGGGAGAGCGCCCCTCGTCATCTCTTCGCTACAAGGTGGGAGGGTGATCAAATCCCCCCCACCGTCCGGTCGCTACACTCGCGGCCGGCGCCGCCACCTCCCTGGGCAAGGGGGTGGTCAGGTCCCCCCTGCCCTGACCGACCGCGTCATCGCGGCCGGTCGCTGGCTGGTTCAACCCAGCCAGCCTGCCCCCTCCCCCTCGCGACGGCAAGCGAGGGGAGGGGGAGCGAGCTGGGGCCGCGAACCCCGGCTCCGCGGCGCTGGTCGCCGGTCGCGACCAGCCGGGCCCGCGCGGCATCGCACCGCGCGGGATCCCTCGGCCGCGCAACAGCCCCGCGCGGGCCGTCGGGCCCCGCGTGGGCCGTGCCGAGGAACACAGGCGGCCCCGAACGGGCCGCGACGCGAGCAGCGGCCCCGGGTGGGCCGCGACACTGGCGGCGGCCCCAATGGGCCGCCCCAAGCCCGAAAACTGAGAAAAACATACTTTGGCGGGCCAGCCCGTCTGGCCAAGTATGTCCAAAATAAACCTTGGGCCCAATTATGCCCATACAAGCCCATCTGGCTGTATCTGCCCATATACCCCACCGGGCCCGTTAGGGCCCGTGTACCAATAGGCCTATTTCACGCATTTTGAGGCCAGTTTCCCCAAATCCGTGACATCCACATGGGCCCGTATGGTCCGTGTGTGTGTCCAATGGGCCTTAGAGGCCCATTTGTGCATCCCATTTGGATTACACTTATACGTAGCACCCGCGTAAGTGCGTACGTATTTTAACATTGAGCACTGTTGCTCACAATAGAAGTGGCCATAAGGTAAAGGACAGCAACTGTGAGAGTTGTACCTTAGGGGCTAAGACTATAAATGTTTTCTCAAAGATTAGAGATTGCACTGATGTTCCAAGAGATGAATTTTCCATTGATTTGGAAGGGCCATTCACACCAGAGTCTCTTGCTGGGGCAAGATACTTCATCAATTTAGTTGATACTGCAACTAATTATTCTTTGGTTAAAACAATTTGATCTAAGGATCAGACCACAGAGGAGGTTTCTTTAATCTTCAAAGTCTGGAAACAGAATTTTCTAATGAAGTAGATCAAGAGGGTTATCACCAATGGAGGTGGTGAATTTATGAGTAAAGAGTTTGAGAGGTTATTGAAATATTA
Organism: Puccinia polysora; assembly: GCA_025617555.3. NCBI lineage: Eukaryota > Fungi > Basidiomycota > Pucciniomycetes > Pucciniales > Pucciniaceae > Puccinia > Puccinia polysora. The sequence goes on from CM062619.1 coordinate 18,933,633, forward strand.
TGGTATCATTCATATAGTCACTACTGCAAGTTCTCCACAAAATAATGGAATAGTTGAGAGAATGAATAGGAATTTACTGGACAAGGTCAGAACTATTATGGCTCAATCTGGTCTACCACAGTTCTTATGGGCTGAGTTGATGTGTACAGTCTGTCTGTTGCATAACATTGTAAGTTTTAATGGGAAGAGTCCTCATTATCAGTTTTGGAAGTTGTACCCCAAAGCATCACACCAAAGAACAATTGGTTTCTTGGTGTATTATAGTGTCCACCATAATGAGATGGTTGGAAAATTAAACCCTAGAGCCAGAACAGGGGCACTTGTAGGCTATGATTTAATAAGTAAATTGTATAGGATCTATTGTCCAGGGACAAGAAAGGTTATCCATAGTAGGGATGTAAAATTTGATCAAAGTACCTTTCCACTCAAAAGGAGTAAAGATGTTGTTGTGAATAGGTCACAGCAAGAAATAGAATTAGCACCTATTTCACCAGCAAAGGCTGAGGAAAATGTGGTTCCAGAAGATGAAGAGATGGCAGACATGCCACCAGAGGGTTCAGTGCATGCTTCAGGGGAGTCCTTTAATTTGGAACCTGATGAGCCTCTGCCTCCAGTTAAAAGAAGTAGTAGGGTTAGAGTACCAGTTGATTGGTATGGGGAATGGAAGTCCCATTATACTGCCGCAGGATATGAGGAAGATACATTTCAGGAACAGTGTATGCTCAATGAAGTCCTGGAGTTGATTTCAGAAATGGGTAAAAGGGTTAACCCAAATAGCTTTGGCCAATCTATGAATTCTGATGAGAGAGCCAACTGGAATAGTGCTATTTTTGAGGAATTTGATTCTATAGAAAATAATAGTGTCTTTGAAGTGGTTAAGCGGGATTCTGTTCTAAAAGGAAAGACCATTGTGTGGTCTAGATAAGTGTTAAACAAGAATTTTGACACAAAGGGAGTTTTCAAAAGATTCAAAGGTAGATGGGTTTCACAGAGCTTCAAGAAGAGAGAGGGTATTGATTACCAAGAAACTTTCTCACCAACTGGAAGGCTGTCCACCTTCAGGTACATCATTTCTCTGGAAGTGGAGTTGGGTGAAGAAATCAGAAAAACTGATATTTTAACAGCATACTTGAATGCAAAACTTGAAGAGAAGGAGACTGTTTATATGTCAATCCCTGATGGTTTTTGTGAATGGTTAGTAGTACTAAACCAGAAACCATGAAGAAAATCTGTTTTAGAAGTTTTCTTTCAGCAGATAAAGGGGAATATGTCCTCAAGCTGTGTAGATTCCTGTATGGATTGAAGCAAGCAGCTAGGTTGTGGTATAATACCATGAGTGAGAAACTGTTACAGATTGGTTTCAAGACTTCTGAGGCCAAACCTTGTCTTTTTGTAAGAAAGGATGCAATTTTTTTTGTATGGGTGGATGAAATTATCATTATTGGAAATGGTAAAGAGAGAGTCATGGAGATACTCAAAAAGGCATTCAAGATAAAAGATCTTGTTCTGGCGCGACAGGTGCTAGGAATGAAAGTCAGTAAGAGAAAGAATGGTTTTAAGTTAGACCAGAGCCATTACGCGGAAGCTCTTCTTAAGCAATGTGGCTATAAGGATGAAAATTAGTTTGGTACTCCCATGCAGTCAAAAATTTGTTTAGAGAAGTCTACAGATGAGGAGTATCTGGAGTTTTTTCAATCTGGTAATGACTACAGGTCAGCTATTGGATTGCTTAATTATCTGGGGCAGTTCGCAAGGCCCAATATTGCTTTTGCAATTGGTGTCTTGTCTTAACACTTAGAGAAGCCAAGCATGAGGCATTGGTCAGCATTTAAGAGAGTTATGAGGTATCTTAAAGGAGCGCACAGTCTGGGAATGTTGTTTACAAATTCAGCAAACTTTGATTTGGTTGTTTATTCTGATTCAAATTGGGAAGATGGTAACACTAGGGAATAAACAAGTGGTTTTTTATTCTTCTTAGGTAAGAATCTGGTGTCATGAATGTCCAAGAAGGTTTTGGAAATAAGTCTTTCATCTACAGAAGCTGATTATTGAGCTTACTTAGCATCTTGACAGAAAGCAAAATGGTTAAGAAAAGTCTTAGAGGATACACATAAGCCACAAGGGTTTGCATTGTTGTATTCTGATAAACAGAGTTCCATTGCATTGGCTCAAAACCAAGTGATACATTCAAGAACAAAACATATCAATGTTCACTATAACTATATTTGCAATGCAGTTAACTGCAAGGAGATTGTGTTGAGGTACCTGCCCACTGGAGCAATGATTGCAGATATCTTGACTCAGGTTTAGATAGGAACAAGCATCAAGGCTTTGTGACTAACATGCAGATGTCACCCCTTTTGGATTAAGGGGGTGTGTTAAAATACGTATGCACTTGTGCCTGTGCTACGTATAAGTGTAATCCAAATGGGATGCACATATGGACCTCTCCAGCCCATTCAACATTCACACAGACCATACGGGCCTGTGTGGATGTCACGGATTTGGGGAAACTGGCCTCAAAACGCGTGAAACAGGCTCACTAACGGGCCTGGTGAGGTATATGGTCAAATACAGCCAAATGGGAATGTATTGGCATAATTGGGCCCAAGGTTTATTTTGGACATATTTGGCTAGACGGGCTGGCCCGCCAAAGTATGTTTTACTTAGTATTTGGGCTGGGGGGCCCATTGGGGGCCGCCGCCCGTGTCGCAGCCCGGGTTGGGGCTGCGGCCCATGTTGCAGCCCAGGTTGGGGCTGCCACCCGTGTGGCGGCCCGCTTGGGGCCACTGTTTTTGCCTATGGCCTGTTTGCGGGGCCCAACAGCCCGCGCAGGGCCGTCATAGGCGGCAGCGCGGCTGCCGCCCGGGGTTGCGGCCGGTTGTTGGAGCCGTGGGGCTGGGGCCAACAGCCCCGGCTCCTCCCCCTCCCCTTGCTCCCCATTGCGAGGGGGAGGGGGAAGGCTGGTTGGGTTGAACCAGCCAGCAACCCGTTGCAAGGAGTGGCAGGTCATGGTGGGGGGGACTTGATCACCCCCCCACTGAAAGGTGTGGCTAGGCCGGTTGCATCAAGGCGACTGGGGGTGGGGGGGAATTGACCACCCCCCCACCAAAAAAGGGGCACCTAAACCCTAACCCCTAAACCCTAAACCCTAAACCCTAAACCCCAACCCCTAAACCCAAAACCCTAAACCCTAAACCCTAAACCCTAAACCCCAAACCCTAAACCCAAACCCAAAACCCTAAACCCTAAACCCAAAACCCTAAACCCTAAACCCTAAACCTAAACCCTAAACCCTACAAGGGGGATGAGCAACGGGCTGGAGGGGACCTGACCACCCGCCAGCCCACCTACCGTAGGAATGCCCTGGGGGTATTGACCCCCAGGGCCCCTGGTAGGGGGATTTGACCACCCCCTCCAGGGAACTGTGAGAAAGAGGGGGGAACAGCATGTCTGCTGGTCACACACACCCCCAAGTGTGTCTGAGACCAGACCCAGGTGTGTCCTGGGTCCCTCCTGGCCATTTTTATGGCCAGGGGCTGGTTGCATGAGGCAACCAGACAGCATGTGAGGCAACAGGCCGGTTGTAATAGACAACAGGCAAGGGTTTTGAACAGATAAGGGGCTAGTTCAGCCCCATTGAGGTGGAAACACCAGAAATAACCAGAATAGGCTGGTTTTAAGGTTACAGGGACTGATGCCATGTGGGTTGATGTAGCCCAAACCAAGTAACAAGGCCTGTAGAGCCTGTAGAGCTTTTTTGGGGCGGAAAATTTGCCTTTTTGCTTGTTGTATCATAGGCTCAAAAGAGGCCAATCTTTTGTACTTAAGGAGCTCTTCCCCCTGCTGTTTTCCATGACCCATTCATCAACGATATCATCAAACGTATTGCCCCATTGTGAGAGCCCATCAAGCAATTATTGACACAAGGTATCCAGCATTTATTTTGCTTTAAATACTGCTCATTTGCCTAAGCTAATTGCTGGCCATAATTATAAAACCTCCTGATTACACCCCTCTGGCCCCCCTCCTGAACTATTATATAACAAACAGGAGGAGCTTTTTGAACCTATCCAATCATGGAAAAAGTCTCATGGATATGCCATATCTACCAAAGTCTCCAATTGCAAGAAACATACCTACACTTATCACGGTGATAAATCTGGGGAATATAAAGCCAGAAAAGATACCACCAAGTTAAAAAAATCAAGAAAGACAAATTTTCCTTTCAGATTATCAGGCAATTTTTCCAAAAGATTGGGTGTCTGGGTGGTAAAGGTTATATGTTTAGAACACAACCATTCACCTTCCACAAATCCTTCCACTCATCCAATCCACAGGAAATTCCATTGTGAGCAGCAGGAGATGGTTCAAAATTTGACCAAATCTGCAGTCCCCCCATTAAAAATTCTCAAGTCTCTTATACAAACCTCCTCATCTCCTGTCCATAAAAATCTTGGTACTGTTTACAATAAAAGATCCTGTACTCAAAAAAATTCCCTTGATGGCAAATTCCAGTTGAAGCTCCCATACTTGAACTCTTTAATTCTTCCTTTTTCTAAAAAATGAACAATCTGGAGGGAAAAATAACTTTCTTTTTCATCTCCCACCCTGATTACATAAAACTCCTCAATGTTGTTCCAACTCTTCTAATGATGAACTTTATATGGGAAAAAAACAAGTTTAGAATGCCCCTTCTTGATATTATTGGGCTAAACAATTTTTCCAGAAGCTTCTCAGTTGCATTCTGTTTTTTTTTATCTCAAGAGAAAAAAAACTGAACTATGAATGGGCCCTGACTCAAATTCAGGAAATCTGAGAAGATGAAAAACCTAGTGTGATTGCTACAGACAAGGAAAAATAACTAATCAGTTCAATTGAAAACATTTTCCCTTCCTCTCATTATCTTCTATGTTTCTGGAATATTCGAAAAATATTCAAACCCACTTCAGAAAGCACTTCAAATCTGAAGATGAATGGAAGCTGTTTCAGAAACAATGGAATCAATTGGTTCATTCCAAATCTGAATCAACCTATAAGGAAACCTTCACTAAACTTCCTGTGGTATGGAATGCTCCAACTTCTTACTATTGTCTTGAAGCTGTATTGCCTTTAAAAGGAATTTTTCTCATATTTGGCCAAAAAAATACTTTCAGTTTGGAAGCACAAGTACCTCCAGAATAGAAGTTCTTCACTCATATATCAAACTGTTCATCAATTCCTCAATTGGCTTTTCTATTATGTAGTTCAATACATATACAATTCAATCAGAATCTGAAACCATGACAGAGTTATTGAAGCCTCTCAGCAAGAATTCAAGGATCTGTTTTTTTTACATCATTGTCTGGATAATCGTTATGGAAGAATTTGCCACTCTTCCCTCAAAAAAATTCACTCATTCCATCAAGTTCCTGAATCCTCAACCAATTGCAACAACTGTGATTACTCTTCTTACATGGGTATACCATGTATTCACAAAGTCAAATTGGCTATCACAAAGGTTTAACTCTTCCAAATTGAATATTTTCATCCTCAATGGCATCTCAAAGCTCCCTTATCATTAAGTTTTTTTCCTTTTTTTTTGGATTCAACCTCAAATTCATGATTTCCTGATTTTTTTATTTTTTTATTTGTCCAGTTAACTCTGGAGCCTGATGAAACTGAAGATTCAGAAAAACTTGAAGTTACAAACAAACAGAGGGATGAAAAACTCTATTTCACTAAACTTTTTGAAGAATGCAGAAAGTTTCCACCTGGAGAAAAGCTATATTATCTGGGTGAAAGCAAAAAGCTATATTAAAGATTTTGATCTTTCATTTTCTTTTTTTTTTGTTTATTTTATGGATATTATGTTTCATTAATGTTTTCATTCAAACTTTTCTCAGATTTCTGGAACCATTGTTAATAAGCAGGTTACTTCTCCTGAATAAAATCCTGGGACAAGAATCAAGAGACTGAAGGTATCCAATCAATATTATCATGCTCCTTACCATCCTCCTGGAAGGAAGGTACTAGCACAAAAAGAAACAAAAATGAGTAAGAAAGTGAGTAAATTTTGATATTTTTTCATTTGTAATTTTTTCTGAATTATTTTTGGCTTTTTCCTCTAGGTTTCCTGCACATTATCATATTCTTCTTCTGGACTCTCTGACCAAGTCACAGTTGAAGAAGTAATTTTTATATTTATTTCATTTCCCAAGAAACAGCCATTCCACATATATCACATGCTCAAGATGTCATAGGGGATGGGAACTGTGGCTTTATAGCAGCAGCCATTTGTTTGGGGAGGAACCAAGAAGACTGGATTGAATTAAGGAAAGAAATGGTGAAAGATATGGATCAAAACCCAATTTTCAAGGATGAAAGATTACTGCATTAAATCTGGGCTAAAAATTTCCAAGAACCAAGAAGGAAACTGAACCACCTTTCAGGCCCAGATCCCATAAGTATTTGGATGAACATTCCATGCTATGGTTTCCTTTTTGCTAAAAAATACAAGTGTCCAGTGTTTCTTTTTTCTTCTTTAATTCCTTACCCTAATCTTCCTCTGAATTCCCCTCCCCCTCAAATTTCTAAATCTTTGCCTGTTTCCTTCATTCTTTTAGAAAATTTCAAACATATAGTCTCATTCAAGTTCAATTCTGATAATTGGCCAGCTCCCAGGTTAGATCTACTGTGGAAAATCTTTGTTACCAAGGATTCTCATTTTATTTGTGTGGCATGGTACAAAACTACAATCAATTTGCATAGCCTCCACACAACTTTACTGCAGTTGTGTAGCCCCACACATGATGGTTCTGTTTTTTGTGGCACCACGCACAACTACATTCAAGTCATGTGGGGTTGTACATAATGTTAAAATACATATGCACTTACGCATGTGCTATGTATGAGTGTAATCCAAATGGGATGCACATGTGAGCCTCTCCGGCCCATTGGACACTCACACCGACCATATGGGCCTGTGTGGATGTCACAGATTTGGGGAAACTGGCCTCACAATGCGTGAAAAAGGCCTATAGGTACATCCCCCCTAATGGGCCCGGTGGAGTATATGGGCAAATACAGCCAGATGGGCCTGTATGGGCATAATTGGGCCCAACGTTTTTTTTGGACATACTTGGCCAGACGGGCTGGCCTGCCAAATTATGTTTTACTTAGTTTTTGGGCTTGGGGCCGCACATTGGGGCTGTGCCTGTGTTGCAGCCCGGTTGGGGCTGCCCCCCATGTTTCAGCCCGGTTGGGGCTGGCGCCTGTGTTGCCGCCTGGTTGGGGCTGCCACCCGTGTTGCAGCCCGCTGGGGGCCGCTATTTTTGCCTTCGGCCCGCGCGGGGCCGTTGTTGCGGCTGTTGAGCCAATTGCAGCCACTGCGCTGGGTGGAAGCCGGCTGTTGGTGCCACGAGGGCCGGGGCCAACGGCCCCGGCTCCCTTGCCTCCCCTTGCCCGCCATTGCAAGGGGGAGGTGGGGGCAGCTGGTAGCCACCAGCTTGCTGCCCAGGCTGGTCGCATCAAGGCGACCGGCGGGGGGGGAATTGATCACCCTCCCACCAGCCCTAGGTGGCTAGGGCAAAGACAAGGTGGCTGTTTGAAACAAAGCAACCAGCAGTGGGGGGGACCTGAGCACCCCTCCACCATTGAAGCAAAGAGTGGCAAGGGGCGCTCTCCCCCCCCCCCTTTACCAAGGAGGAGGAGCAACGGGCTGGAGGGGATTTGACCACCCCCCAGCCCACCTACCTATGACAACGCCCTGGGGGTATCAACCCCCGGGGCCCCTGGTAGGGGGATTTGACTGCCCCCTCCTGTGATTTGAGAGAAAGAGGGGGGGGGTTGGAATTTCTGCCGGTTTCACCCCCCCCCCCCAGGTGAGATTTTGGTTGGACTCAGGTGAGTCCTGGGTCCCACCTGGCCCATATAAGGGGCCAGGGCTGTGGAAAGTGCTAAGATAGGTAAAAGGGCTGGTTGTAACAAAAAACCAGCCAGGGATTGAACAGCACAGGGCTGGTTCAGCCTCATAACAGTGGAAACACCAGAAAGGACTGGAATAGGCTTGTTGTAAGGGTAAAGGGACTGACGCCATGCGGGCTGACGTATTCCAAACCAAGTAACAAGGCCTTTAGAGCCTGTAGAGCTCTTTTGGGGCGAAAAAATTGCCTTTTGGCTTGTTGTATCATGGTATCACAAGAGGCCATTCCTTTGTACTTAAGGAGCTCTTCTACCTGCTGTTTTCCATCATCCATTCATCATCCGATTGAATTCATCACCTATATAACCCAAGTATTGCCCCATTGTGAGAGCCAATCAGCAACTATTGACACAAGGTGTCCATCATTTCTTTTTCTTTAAATATTGCTCATAAGCGTAAGCTAATTGCTGGCCATAATTATAACACATAACTCAAATCTATTTGTCTTCCATGCCACACAACCAAAATGATTGCGGGCCAAAAAAAAATAAACTAAAATAAACTAAATAAAAATACAAAAAAAAATCAAAAATCAACCAAAAAATCAAAAAATGTTGATTTTTTGGTTTAGTTGGGTAATGTTAAATTCACAACTCATTGAGTTGTATACACAACTCAATGGGCCGTGTGGCACCCTACACAACTCAAATGAGCTGTGTGGCATGCTACACAACTCAAATGGGCCGTTTGGCATGCTAAAAAACTCAAATGGGCCGTGTGGGATGCTACACACCTCAAATTGGCCATGTGGCATGCTATACGTCCCATTTCAGTTGTGTGGCATGCTAAACAACTAAAATAAAGTCGTGTATCCTACACTCAATAATAAATTATGAATACTAAATAATAAATTGTAAATTGTAAATAATAAATAAAAAATTATAATAAATAATAAAAAATAAATAATAAATAACAAATAATAAATAATAAATAATAAATAATAAATAATAAATAATAAATAATAAATAATAAATAATAAATAATAAATAATAAATAATAAATAATAAATAATAAATAATAAATAATAAATAATAAATAATAAATAATAAATAATAAATAATAAATAATAAATAATAAATAATAAATAATAAATAATAAATAATAAATAATAAATAATAAATAATAAATAATAAATAATAAATAATAAATAATAAATAATAAATAATAAATAATAAATAATAAATAATAAATAATAAATAATAAATAATAAATAATAAATAATAAATAATAAATAATAAATAATAAATAATAAATAATAAATAATAAATAATAAATAATAAATAATAAATAATAAATAATAAATAATAAATAATAAATAATAAATAATAAATAATAAATAATAAATAATAAATAATAAATAATAAATAATAAATAATAAATAATAAATAATAAATAATAAATAATAAATAATAAGTAATAAATAATAAATAATAAATAATAAATAATAAATAATAAATAATAAATAATAAATAATAAATAATAAATAATAAATAATAAATAATAAATAATAAATAATAAATAATAAATAATAAATAATAAATAATAAATAATAAATAATAAATAATAAATAATAAATAATAAATAATAAATAATAAATAATAAATAATGAATAATAAATGATTAGTAGTTATTACAAATTAATTAAAGCTTGATAATCAAGAAAATTAAATTAAAAAGGCCAACAAAAGCATCCAAAATTCCAATGAGAAAATTGAATTTTTCAAATTCTTTTGGTTTTTTGAAGAATTTTTTTAAGGTAAATGATACATTAAAAAACTCTAAAGAAAAAATTGGAATGTTCTTCTAGTTTGTTTTGACCTTCTGATGGCTTCAATCACCAAAAAAAAATGAACTAAAAATTCAAATAAAAGAACCCAACTGTTCAATGAAAAAATTGATTTTTTTGGTTTTTTAGGTTTTTTGAAGGAATTTTTTAAGGTCAAAGCATACATCCAAAAACTCTAAAAAAAAAAATTAGGGGGTATCAGAGTTAAACTTCTGAAAAAACTAAATGGCTTATTTCAGCCCCATCCATTTTCATTTCAAAATTCTATCTTTTTCAGTTAAACCCATTGGTTCATTGTTCATTTTGATAAAAAAATATTTTCCAAAAATTTATATTTTTCCTGAAATAAGACATTTAATCTTTTATAAATATTAACTCTGATGAGCCCTATTGGGAAGGTCTTTGAATTTTTCTTAAAAATTTACAATAGCTGAAATAACCAAAAAAAATAATCCAAATAGCCCAAATAAGAATCCAAAAACCCATTTATAAATTAGTTTTTGCCAATTTTTTTTATTTTTTGATTCCATTTTTGAAGGGTTGCTAATGGATCAAAAACTACCAAAGAACTTTTGGGGGGATTTGGAACCTCATCTACAGGACTACGGCATCAAAAATTCAAAAAGAATAAAAAGGAAATCTTGAAATTATTCTGAAATAAAGGATTTTTCCACGTAGCAGCAGAGGCGTGCAATGGCACTTAGAGGTAGTGTTCTTTGTAATAAAGTATTTGGCCCGTGAGAAAATTAATGCTCAAAAGAAAAAAATAAAATAGAAAAATTAAAAAATTAAAAATTAAAAAATTAAAAAATTAAAAAATTAAAAAATTAAAAAATTAAAAAATTAAAAAATTAAAAAATTAAAAAATTAAAAAATTAAAAAATTAAAAAATTAAAAAATTAAAAAATTGAAAAATTGAAAAATTGAAAAAATTAAAAAATTAAAAAAATCCAAAATTCAAAAATTAAAAATTAAAAAAATTGAAAAATTGAAAAATTAAAAAATTAAAAAATTAAAAAATTAAAAAATTAAAAAATTAAAAAATCAAAAAATTAAAAAATTAAAAAATTGAAAAATTGAAAAATTAAAAAATTAAAAAATTAAAAAATTAAAAAATTAAAAAATTAAAAAATTAAAAAATTAAAAAGTTAAAAAATTAAAAAATTAAAAAATTAAAAAATTAAAAAATTAAAAAATTAAAAAATGAAAAAATTAAAAAATTAAAAAATTAAAAAATTAAAAAATTAAAAAATTAAAAAATTAAAAAATTAAAAAATTAAAAAATTAAAAAATTAAAAAATTAAAAAATTAAAAAATTAAAAAATTAAAAAATTAAAAAATTAAAAAATTAAAAAATTAAAAAATTAAAAAATTAAAAAATTAAAGAAAAGAGGGCATTGATTTTGTCACGCAAACAATACTTTATTTAATGGAAGATTTTGTGTGGGCACCATTGCACCTGCTTGCTGCTACACAGAGAAATCTTTCATGGTAATTTTAGGGATTTATTATTTTTTTTGAGTTCTGAAACTGCATTCCTGTAGCTGGGGTTTATAAACCCCCCAAAAGTACTTGCCAATTTTGGAGGCATTAGAAACCCTCCAAAAATGGAATCAAAAGATTAAAAATTCTGCTAAAACCAATTTTTCCATGGGTTTTTGGGTCCTTATTTTGGCTATTTTAATTATTATATTTTCTTAGGTTATTTGAAATTATGCAATTATATCAACAATATTTTTCAAAAAAAAATCATAATTTTTGGGTGTCATTTTTTACCTTAAAAATTTTCTACAAAGAACCAAAAGATTCAAAAAGTTTAATTTTTATCATTGAGTTTTTGGATCCTTTTTTTTGCCTTTAATTTTTTATTTGGGGGGGGGGGTATTCAATATTTCATAAATTTGAGAAAATAAAAAAATAGCTTCTTAATCTATTTTACATATCTTTTGGATGTATGCATACTGTCAGCCTCCTGGATGCCAAGACCCTTGCTATCCTTTAGCTACCAGAGGTGATAGAATAAATAATCAATATATTATTTAATAAATGCAGCAAAAATCTGTAAAATATTTGGATAAAGCTTATTGCAAGGTTAATTGGTTTGGTTATGATTTATTGTTTTAAATAAATATGAATAAATTGATTATTAAACATTTTTATAGAGGGGCCACAATTATATTGGGGACCTTCAACACCTCTCTTCAGGGATTTCAGTATGAAAAAACGTAGTCCTGGTTACTTTGGGCTCTTTAGTTTAAAGGATATTTTTCCCAAAGATAATATGTATATAAAATACGCGGTGGAGTGGAAGGGCTTTGTAACCAAGCTGCCACAAAAGAGAAAGTATAATGAAACTCACTGGTATATTATTAAATCCTTTTTGTATCTTTTTGGGATGTGAACTGATGGGTTAAACCTGTATACTGGGGCTATAAGGTTGTTCAGCAGTTTAAATTGATAAAAAGATGTTGAGGACGTATATTATTGATCAGACTAAGCAATAAATCACTTAATTATCTCTTATAAGTATTTGATTACCTTGGCACGGTGTCTGGATATAAATATAATTGGGTCTCTGCCCATCAATATCCTCAAAATTGCTCTTTATTTATAGCTTTTGGAGTCCCAATATTGTCCTTCTGAGAGGTACAGGGGCTCAAAGGGACGGAAATTGAGGCTAGCAGGGTACCAGTGGTAGCCTGTCACGTGTTTTTGGTGCTGTAGCACGGGTAGCATCTAATTCCTCAGGGTATGGGAATTATTTTACTTTATAATTGATATTTGGACGTGTGAATAACACTAATCTGTTCTGTTTATGTATTATTTAATTAATTGTCCTTAGTAAATTTTCCCAGTAAGTTAATAATTATTTTATAATAAATTCCTACGGACATTCTGATTTCAGGTGAGTTCTCATTATGTATTAAATAATTTGAGTAAAGTAATGATATTGATTTTACTCCTTATTTTCAAATTTCAGTTGATTTACTAAAATAGTTACTTAAAAATATAAGTCATGTGAATTCATGTGATATTTTTAAATCATTAGTTTTGTTAGTATTTCACAAAAATATTGATGTCTAGAAATTCTCATAATAGGATATCAAAGTATTTTAATATATTTTTAGAAGTTGTCATTGTCTTATTTTCGACATTCTTGGTACTTTGAATTATATTTAATAAAAAATATGTATAAGCGTTATTTAAGTAGTTTTATATAATTTTATGTCCTTTTAGACTATCTACTATCCACGGGAACATTTATTACATATGTAGAATGTTTCTGTGTGGGTTTTAGCTTGTTTAAACAGTATATGTTTCTCAGGCCGCCTGTCACTTTGTCAACCCGTAGTCCTGCAGCTGCGTACTTTTCAGAGGCCCATGGCTGCCTACACAACCTTGACGGAGTTACAGGGCTGTATCTCAGCCGCGCGCGGGTGCATTGGCTGCCGCGGCTGCGAGCGGGAATTGTGAAAGAACAAATTTCCGTTGGTAACTCCTAAAATATACACAACACCTCAATTCGGACTGAATTTTAGGTGTGAAACCTATACGTGAAATTATATGTGACATATTCAATTGGCCAAAAGTTCAATAGTTGTGCCATGGTATTTTTGTCTTTCTTTCCTTCATTATTTAAAAATATAAGGAGTTGGATTTCAAGGGTGGGGTCAGTGAGTGACCCTACCTAATTTTGGGTGGGGAATCCATTTTTGTAACAATATTTATGGTTTTCCTACATGTTATTTCTGTTACTGTTGCAGCTTGCTCTGCAATAGTAGCAAGCTGACGCATACACCTTCCAAACTCCATCAAAAAATCAAAAATAAAGAAAAAATATGGATACAAATAGGCCAATGTTAAATTTGCAACCTCAGGGTTGCAAACAGGCGTGAATTGTTGCTCCCAACCCATACGGGTTGCAAATGGAAAATTATGGCCCAACAAGAAGCAAGCCAAGTCACTCACAACTTGTGAATCTCCTGGGGGGTTGCAAACCCCTGTTTGAAACCCATTTTGGGTTGCAATCAGTGAGTTGCAACCTTTTTTGGGTTGCAATCAAGGTTTTGAAACCCCCCAGGGGATGGGAAAGTTGCAAGGAGGGGTTTCACCTGTTTTGCTGACCCATTTGGGCTACTACCCCCCAAATGCGCCATTTGAGGGGGGATTTTGGGTACCTAGGCACCCCCGGACCACATTTGAGTGCTTTCAACCCAAATTTGGGGATTGGGAATACTATTTGGGACTATTATTGGACCACAAAATAAAATTGGGAATCAAAAATTCTTCCTATTGGCAAAACTACTCTTGAAACAAACCACATACACACACAACACCCACCAGTTGGACAAATTAATCTTTCTCAAACCATAAGCAAGAAAACTTCTGGAGTTGTTGGATTGAAAATTGAATCAAAAACTAAATTTCCGTTGAATTAGTTTTGGTTTATGGGAACAGCGGCAAGCCCAAGCCCTCCAAGATCAAACATGGATAATTTAAAGAACTTAATTTAAAGTTTACTTAATGAAAATTTGGTGAAATCTAGGGATTTTGGTAGGGAGTTGGAAAAGAAAACATTGGATGCCCCAATTGCATCCTCATCTAGAGTTGCAATTGAGGAAAAATATTTTTCTTCACAACTGGAATGAGATGTTCTGTCACAAATTGAATTGAATAAAGGTGGTGGGTCACATTTCATATGTCATTGGACTGAGAAAAATTTGGCTTGACAAATACTAATGAAAATAATTTGTTCCAGAACCGCTTGATCCTCTTCCTGTGAGAGCCTTTGCTAGTAGGACAGTGATAAAATTTGAGCTAAAAACCAGGACCACTGGTGTTTTTCATTTCATTCAGAATCAGGCACGAGTGAAGATGAGTGTGAGCATGAGAATGACATGAAGGAGTGGAACAAGATGAATAGGAAAAACAACCAACGTGGGCGTTGAAGGCTTGAGGTTCAGGAATCTTGTTTGATCATGAAGAAGGACATGCAAGGAGACAACTAGGGTTGATGTAGCAACGCGGCAAGAGACTCTTTTAGATTCAGTGGAAAGAAGAATGGGAGCAGAAATAGAGCATACTTGTTTGACTTGAGATGACGGCAAGGTGATGACCAGGTCAACGTGATTGAGGGAGTCAAGACTCATGAGTCGATATCTGAGCAATGGAGAAGGTTAGTCCAAATTGACTTGAGATCAAACCAACGCTTTTTACCAGTGGTGTCAGGGTCATCTGGACATCTTTGGGTTGTTTGAGTGTAGAGGTGTTTAGGTGATGAGGAAGTGGAAGAGAATAAGAAATGAGGATGAGTAAAGGTCTTGAACCGGACTCAGAGGGTGAAGGAAATGTTGAGTGGTACTCTATTGGTGGAGTGTCCACAGTGAGCGCTCTTGAGTCTCTTACAGAAAGAAGCCAAGATTTTTTGTCAGAAATGGGAAACCATGCATGGCTACACATTGACAACTTTCAAGTAAAGGAAAGATAAATATGTAGATCTATCATGTGACAGATTTGGGGTTTATGAAGTGCCATGCCTCTCCAAGCATCAAAGGCAAACTCACGCTAGGAAGTTCAGGTGTCAATTCATGATCTGTGCAAGTAGAAAAGTAGCATATCCCATGTGGAATCTCTCCATTGGAAATGGCCTAAAAAATCATCAACAATCTGAAAGTCCTTTATTGCATCCTCAAATGAAGAGAATCTCTGTTCAAGCATTAGATCTACTTAAGGACGGAATGAAAGATGGGCTCAATAAGTTTAAAATGAAAAGGAAATTTGTCAAGATTGATGGTGGAGAATACATTGAAAATAGAACAATCTATAACACTAAAAAAAAGGTAAAGCAAGCAGAACTGGAAGGTAAAAGTGTTATGAATGTTCTATTGGAAATTTCCCAGGAATGCCAGTGGGTTTCCAGGTCCAAATTTGGTGGAGAGGGTCATTTAGAGGCCCTTTTTGTGGCTCATCCTGAGTCTATAAAACTTTGCAAAAAATTCCATCATATTTCTTTGTTGGATTGTACTTACAAAAAAGTAGTTACAACATCCCTCTATTGCATGTTGTAGTAATGACTTCCAACAAAAATACTTTTACAAAGGCTTCTGTTTTTATAACAAAAGAAATTTATGTCTTCTACATCTGGGCTTTTAGCAAATCAAAGTAGTTGGCTTATGATCCCAAGAGGCTTCCAAAAGTGTTTGTGACAGACCATGAAAAAGCTCTTATTTTTTCTATAAAACACAGTTTCCCTGAGTCATCCAGACATTCATTCTCCTTGAACTTGTGTTAAAACATTCAAGCAAACTGTAAATTGGGCTTCAGTAATGACAATGAAGGATGGCAAATTTTTATGAATCTTTGCAACAAGTATGGGACCTCTGAAAACAACAGAAGGCAGAAGTAAATGATGCAAAACTCATAGTATGCCAATTTATTGCTTCTTCTATTGATCTCTGCTGGGAGTGCTTACTTTTAAACTTGTATACAGTGTTTCTTGAAAGACCACAAGGATGTACTTGAGTATATGGAAAAGAATATTTTCTGTTGAAAAATCATGCTTACTGTCATCTGGAGGAGCTTGTTTGTGCATACTATTAATCAGTTCAATATCACTCCCATGTCACATGGATGACACACTTTCTGCTCTTTTTCTTCTCTCTTTTGAGTGCTCCCTTCTCCTCTTGGGTCTGCTCCTCTTCACTTCATTTTCTGATCTCTCCTCTCAAAAAAGGCAACATCTCCACCTCTCACCTATCATCTCAAACCCATCCTCCGCCACTCTAATTGTCATCTATCAAGTCCATTCAAGACCACTGCAACAATTCTACTTGCATGTTTGTTCAAGGCTTTCATCCTTACTCACTTTCATCTGGTGAGAATCTGATCAAAAAACCCCAAGATTGACTCATTACTCATCTTCCCTTTTAGTCCTCTCATTGGTCCTAGCTACCTCTCTTCATTCATCCAGTGTTCTCATCTCAGTCATCTTGACACTGCTTCTTCATCTCTGGGCCGTATGATTCATTTCCTCAATTTCATTGGTTGATTCTCTCAATCATTCTCATGCTCTTTTTCATTCATAGCTCAAATTTCATGACTGTCTCTTATTTATAAATTGTCTTTGTGTTATCAGACTGGTTTTTAGTTCTGGAATCATAAGATCAATCTCTTCAGTTTCATCACAATTAACAGTTGAAACATGCCAAGTCTTTCCAACAAAAACCAGCCATCACTACCCCAAGATGGACAACATCAATCCTACAATCTTAAAAACAACAATTGAGGCTATTCCTCTGCTAACAGATGACAAATTTACAACCTGGAGAACACAAATTACCACTCTACTCAACCTAGCTAAACTCAAGGACATGATGTCCTTGGACAGACCCAATCTTGACTCAAAAGACAACACTATGCTGGTCTCAATTCTTATATCTAAACTGTCTCCCTCAACTCACACCACAATTGTTAATTCTTCCAACAAAGAAGACGCCAAGACTCTCTGGAAAGACATACTCAACCACTTTGTGTCATCTCAACCATCTAATAGAGCCAGAATATACAGCTTATTCAAAAGTATTGTCTTCAATGAAAGCAACATCCAATCATTCATACTGGATATTAAAACCGGAATTAATTGAATGCAGGAGATTGGAATACTCTTGCCTCAGGACGTACTGGCGTACATGGTACTCAGAAAACTACCCAACTCCTTCAAGGTGATTAAGCAGCAAGTCACACACTCAAAGGTCTCCTCTGAGATCACTCCAGACGCTGTGCTGGATCACTTGCGAATTCACTTGAATTAACAACGCTTCAATTCTTCCACTGAGAATGGTGGTTCCTTGTCCAGTCCAGTCACCTCCTTATTCACAGATTCATCGGGAAAGTGTAAGGCAAAGAAACACAACACCTTGGACAACCATCCGGAACACAAACTCTGGATGCTATATCCTCATCTGCAACCTAAAACCAACTCTTGGTCCCAAGCCTATGTTAGCACACCCTCATGCTTCCATTCTGAATCCCTACTTTTCATCCTTGATTCCGGCTGTTCCAATCACATGACTCCTGACTCCTCACTCTTTACAAATCTAGACAAAACAAAAAAAGGAGGACTGATTAATACAAGCTCTGAAATTGGATCCCTGGAAATCAAAGGATAGGGTTCTCTCCGATTGATGTACAACAGCGGCACTATCAATCTCAATAGGGTTCTCTACGTTCCAAACCTTACCATTGATCTCTTGTTGCTCCATAAACTGATACTGGATGGGTTCTTTGTTGATTTGAATCTTAACTCTATCTCCTTGTATCTCAACAATACACTTGCTATGAAAGCTTTTTACAAGAAAGAAATACCCTGCTTTAAATTCTTGCTATCTTCTCATGAGTCTTATCTGTCCTCTGCCAAGTATCTTCATAAGTCTTGGGGTCATGTTAGTTACCATTGATTGAGGCATAAGTTAAGCTTTCCTGTCAAGAAAACCTCAGACTGCCAATCCTGCGCGCTATCAAATATCACTAAATCATCCTTCAAGACAAGAAATTCTACCGCTGAAAAACCATTCTCTGAGTTACATTTAGATACCATTGGTCGGCTTCCTGCTTCCAGAGCCGGTCACAAATTTATTCTCACTATAGTAGATTTTTTCTCTTGATACTGTCAAGCAATTCCCATATCCACAAAAGATTCCATTGGTCCTACCCTAGTTGAGCTCCTAAGTTTGGAGGCTAACCCTTTGGTTACTACCCTCTCATCATACACTCGGACCAAGGAATGGAATTCAAAAACTCCTGTATGGAACTGTTCTGCAAGAAAAACCTGATCAATGAGACTTTTTCAGATCCATATACTCCTCAGCAGAATGGACTTGCTGAACAAATCAACAGATCTATTCTAGAATTGCTTAGGACCATCCTGCTCAACTCAAATCTTCCCAGGAATCTGTGGAAAAAAGTACTGTCAGGAGTTACTCTTACTTTAAATCAAATCCCTACACACAAGAGCAAAAAATCCCCCTATGAATTGTTCAAAAATCACTCTCTTCCTCTGTCTTATTTCAAACCCATTGGAAATCCGGTCTCTTATCTTCTGACTCCCACTGAAGCCTGATCCAAATTACATTCTCCAGGTGGACTTGGAAACCTAATTGGCTACTCCCCAGCACTAGTCATATTGCATCCTCAAAATGTCCAACAAGATAGCATTACAATGCGGATGCACTCAGGTAATGTGCATAGGAGTGTGTAATCCAAATGGAATGCAAAAATGGGCCTCCATGGCCCATTGGACATCACGTGGGCGTGGGCCTATGTAAGTGTTATTGGTTTTGGGCATTTGGGCGCCAAAACACCTTTTTATGGTCTTTTGGGACACGGGTCCTCACGGGCCCGCCAGGTTGGATGGGCCACCCAAGCCAGATGGGCTTATTTGGGCATAAAAGGGCCCAAGCTTTATTATGGACATACTTGGCCAGACGGGCTACCCCGCCAAAGTATGTAATTCTCACAATTTGGGCTTGGGGCAGCCCCCCCTGTTGCGGCCTGCTAGGGGCCGCTGCCCGTTTTGCGGCCCGCTTGGGGCCTCTGCCTGCATTGCGGCCCGTTCAGGGCCGCCTGCGTTCCTTGTTGCGGCCCACACAGGGCTTTTGCGCGGCCAAGGGATCCCCCGCGCGCCCGGCTACCAGTGCCATGGAGCCAGGTCTTGCGGCCCCGGCTTGCTCCTCCTCCCCTTGCTTGCCTTTGCAAGGGGGATGGGGGCAAGCTGGCTGGGTTGAACCAGCCAGCAACCGACGGCAACAGTGCGGTTGGTCAGGGAAGGGGGGACCTGACCACCCCCTTGCCCAAGGAGGTGGCGGTGCCGGCCGCAAGGGTAGCAACCGGCAGGTGGGGGGAACTCATCACCCCTACACCATTGAACTTGTGAAGCAACCAAGAGGGGCGCTCTCCCCCCCCCCCCCTTTACCAACGGGGAGGAGCAATGGGCCTGGGGGGACCTGATCACCTCCCAGGCCAACTTACTTGACAATGTGGTGCCCCATCCTGGACACCCTGGCCAGTGCAGAGATTTTAATTTTTTATGATTTTTTCTTATCATCTTTCATAGGTATCATTATCAAAAAAAAAAAAAAAAAAAAAAAAAAAAAAAAAATCATCCATCAAACTTGTCCATTGCCTTCAATCCTCATCCTCTCCACCCAATCATCAGAACCTTAACCGTGGCAAGAGCTTGAGGGATAAAGTCAAGGCTGCCCTTGGTTGATTCAATTCAGCCGGTCATAAGAAAGCTACTTGCTCACAGAGTGTATCCGTTATCAATACCAGTAGTCCCAAAGCCCCATACTCTCCCCATCACAACAATCCCCCTATGGTTGAACGAAAGGAAGGATTAGGCGCTCTGGCTTGCCGGATCTCCAAAAAAAAAACTGACAATTGAAGATCAAGAACCTTGGCGTAGAGAACGCTTGGATATGACTTATGCCAAACCACCTCTACTATCTCACAACTTAGTTGGAGCTGCATCACCCTTTCCAATGAGACCGGCTCTGTCAACCTTGGTGCCCACTGCCGAGCTCAAGTACAGAGAAGCACATACCAATTATTCCCCCAATCCGTTCCGTCGTCGTCAGAACTTGAATACCTTGGTTGATCCAAACAAGCTCAACATGGAATCAAATCATTATCAATCCCCGTCCATCAATCCCCTTTCCACCTCTAGCTTGCCAGTCTCCCGCGCGGGTCTCTTCTGTTGCCGGTTCCCGTTGGACACCTGCTGGCGGTCATCCACGGTCTTGGCAGTTGCCCATGCCCGTCAGACACCTGCCGGTGGTCATCTGCGGTCCCGGAAGTCGCCCGGGCCCATCAGGATGCCCGCAGGCGTCCCTCTTTGGTTTTTTTTCTCTGATTGCTTGTTTGTTTCTTTTTTTTTCTTTTGTTTTCTCATGACACTAATTCTTAAAAAAAAAAAAAAATTCCGCTCTATTTGTAAATCTCTCTTGTAAATAGTCTACAGGCCTCTGGTCTATAAAAGGAGGGGCTCTCCCCTGCTTTTTCTGCATCATATCATATCAGATCAGATCATCATAGAAATTCATGCAAGGGGAGTGTGTGCTTGTGCTCCCCCCATTATCCTAAAATTGAATCCTGATCCTTATCCTGGGTATATCTCTGATTGCCCCCTGATCCATTCTTGACCCTTAGTCTTTGCCCCTCTGTGGCCTGATCCTTAATCACCAACCAATAACCTTGTTGGTTGAAGAAAAATTCTGTCTGTTGGAATTTTTGAGTGTGTTATACCACTCCTTGATCCCTTTCTCTGACCATACTGGTCCTGATCCCTGATCACCTTTCTGGAGCCAATCACAATTGATTGAAGAGGTCTTATTAAGCTTAAGACCTGGAGTGTTATACCTCCCTTTATTTTCTTTGGAGTTTCATTCTTCCAGCCTACTTTTGAGTCCCTTGAGAAGTGTTGAGGTTATCCTTGCTTCAAATCAGTTAATTTTTGCTTTAGAGCTTCTTAAACATTGTGCTTTGTCTTGTAGAGCCACCCTCAGTTATCTGGTACCCTTCAAGCGCTTGATTGCAGAGAGTTGGGCAGGTTCATTGAGAACCTGGAGGTTGGTTGGGTTTGAGTTGATCATCCCCAATCTTCTGCTGACGACCAGATTTATTAGCTTGTGGGCGTTGTTTACATAAAACAGCTTTTGTTCTTTGAACTCTAAGAGGACTTTAACTTCTTTTGTTCAAGTTTTTCCCTGCATAATCTTGTCTCAGATAGTGCTGTTCCATTGCTACCAAACTATTATCATCTTTATCCTCTACTCTTTAATTCCTCATTTACCAGGTTCTGGACCTTGATCTCAGTTACATTTAAATATTTTTGTAACACTCAGGAGGGCAGCCTAAACAGCACCTTTCCCCTCCACAGAACTGCCACAGCCTAGCACCCTTTGGAGTCTTACAACAACGCCCTGGGGTTATCAACCCCCAGGGCCCCGGGTGAGGGGATTTGACTGCCCCCACCAGGGATTTGAGAGAAAGAGGGGGGGACAGCATGTCCACTGGTCACCCCCCCCCCCCATGTGAGTCTGAGACCGGACCCAGGTGTTCCCTGGGTCCCACCTGGCCCATTTGAGGGGCCAGGGGCTGGCTGCATGAGGCAACCAGCACGTAAACAAGGCAATGAGGTCATCATGGCTGGTTTTAACAGACAACCAGCCAAGGGGATTGAACAGTTAAGGGGCTGGTTCAGCCCCATTGAGGTGGAAACACCAGAAATAACCGGAATAGGCTGGTTGTAAGGGTACAGGGACTGATGCCATGTGGGCTGATGTAGTCCAAAACAAGTAACAAGGCCAGTAGAGCCTGTAGAGCTCTTTTGTGGCGGAAAATTTGCCTTTTGGCTTGTTGTATCATGGGCTCACAAGAGGCCAATCTTTTGTACTTAAGAAGCGCTTCTACCTGCTGTTTTCCATCCATTCATTCATCATCCAATTGAATTCATCAACAATATCATCCAACATATTTCCCCATTGTGAGAGCCCCATTATCCAATATTGACACCCAGTGTCCAGAATTTCTTTTGCTTTAAATACTGCTCATTTGCCTAAGCTAATTGCTGGCCATAATTCTAACACATTATCAGTACCATCATCATCATTATTTCCAAGCACAATAGACCCTTATACCTTACTTTGGAAAACCTCAAGGACCTCAAGTTTTCCAAGAAGATGTCTTATATCCCAGAGTCCAGCTCCACCAAGATAGTTTTGAATTGTCAGAACTATAATGCTTGGGCTGTCCTTATGGACAGTGAGTTGGATAACATCTGTTGTGGGGATATTATGAAAGGAGATGATACTTTGATCAGTTCAGAGGTGGAGAAGAAGGCCTATCATTTTATTCTTAGACACTTGGATGAGCATCATGTAACATGGGTTTCTGATACTCTGTTGGAGGAATAGAAGAGGAAGGGGAGTGTTTTATGGAAAATGCTCAAGTCAAAGTATGCTGGTGACTCTGTTCATCAAAAGGGGATTGCTTTCAATAGATTGTTTAAGTTGAAATTTGGCAACTGTAAACAATTTGTGGGGGAAGCTAGATCTTGTATTGCTAAGCTCAAGTCATCTAGGCTTAACATGTATCCTGAGTGTTTGTCACTCTTAATTCTTCAAAAGCTGCCAAAAAAATATGAGTCCTTGGTCAGTATCATATCTCAGTTGGATCCCCTTCCAGGAGAAGAGGATGTGCTTAGAAGGATTGAAAAGGATGATCTTCAATTCAAGATAAAGGTGAGCACAGGAACTGCTCTGGTGGGCAAGACAGGAAAATCTGGGAAGAAGGCAAAGGCCAAAAAGGATTTATCAAAGGTCTTGTGTTATAATTGTCAGAAGAAGGGGCACTATGCAAAGGATTGCAAGGAGGCCAAGAAGAGGAAGAAATCCAAGTAAAGTGAAAAGGAAGACAAAGAGGTCAACCTTGCCATGGAAAATGTTGCTATGGTGGCAATGGATGTTTCAATGGAACAAGCTTTTGTGGAACAAATCCCCAACAAGAAGGCTAAAATCAAAGAGGATCAAGAGATGGACTTGATTGATTATGAAGTATGTAATCTTAACCTTGAAAATGAGAACTTATCAGTGGCTGATAATTCTTCATTCCTTACAGGAGGATTGTTGAAAGAGGATGTTCTTGTTTTGAGTGATTCTGGTTGTACAGACCACATGTTTTTTGAGCCAAATTTGTTTTCAAATATTAGAGATTTTGATGGTGTTTTAAATATTGGCCAAAAAGGAAGAACAATCCAGATTAAGGGGATTGTAAAAGTTATTTTTTCAAATCACATGGGTTTCAAAATAATTTTTGAGAAAGTGTTCTATGTACCAGATTTTCCTTATAGCCTTGTGTCTCTTGTAGTGCTCTGGAAAAAGGGTTTCCAGATTTGTTATCTTAAAGAAGATAAGTTTGTTATTGATTTGAATGGGAGAACTATCCTGAGTGGAAAAGTTCAGAATAAGTTGCTCTGTGCTGACTTGTTCAAGATTTCAGCTCTGAGCACTGTTGCTCACAATAGAAGTGTCCATAAGGTAAAGGACAGCAACTGTGAGAGTTGTACCTTAGGGGCCAAGACCAGGAATGTGTTCTCAAAGAGTAGGGACCACACAGAAGTTCCTAGAGAGGAATTCTCCATTGATTTGGCAGGGCCATTTTCACCAGTGTCTCTTGGAGGGGCAAGATACTTCATCAATTTGGTTGATACAGCAACTAATTTTGTTTGGGTAAAACCAATAAGATCAAAGGATCAAACCACAGAGGAGGCTTCAGTAATCTTCAAAGTCTGGAAACAGAATGTTTTGATGAGGGAGATCAAGAGGGTTATTACTGATGGAGGGGGTGAGTTTGTGAGTAAAGACTTTGAGAAAATATTGAATGATTATGGTATCGCTCATTTAGTTACTACTGCTAGTACTCCACAAAACATTGAAATAGTTGAGAGGATGAATAGGACTTTATTGGACAAAGTCAGAACTGTTATGGCTCAATCTGGTCTACCAAAGTTTTTATGGGCTGAGTTGGTGTGCACAGTGTGTCTGTTGCACAATATTGTAATTGTTAATGGGAATTGTCCTCATTATCAGTTTTGGAAGTTGTCCCCAAAAACATCACACCTAAGAACAATTGGTTGCTTGGTGTATTATAGTGTCCACCATAATGAGATGGTTGGAAAGTTAGATCCTAGAGCCAGAACAGGGGCACTTTTGGGCTATGACTTAATAAGTAAGTCATAAAGGATTTATTGTCCAGGGACAAGAAAGGTTATCCGTAGTAGGGATGTAAAATTTGAAGAAATTACCTTTCCACTCAAAAGGGGTCAACCTAGTGCTGTTCAGGAATCACAGCAGGAAATAGCATTGGAGCCTATTTCCCCAGCAGAGGCTGGGGAGAATATCATTAGTGATGATATTGAGGTGGCAGAAGTGCCACAGGAGTCTTCAGTACCCACTTCAGGGGAGTCTGTGGAATCAGAACCTGATGAGCCTCCACCTCCAGTTAGAAGGAGTGGCAGGATGAGAATGCCTGTTGATAGTGAGAAGACTTGCTAAATTTCTTTATGACACAAAACCAGCAGACTGAGACAAAACAAATAACATGAGAAACAAGGAAAGAATAGAGACGGCAGGAATGAAATAGAGGTGGATAATGAGAAAGGATCCTACGCCAGAAGCCAAGAGATTGAGTAGGGGAGAATGGTGGAGATTGAGGTAGATGTCTTCAGGAGGACTTGTGTTGAGAGTTGATGCTGTTTAAAGCAGTCTGATGATTAGATTTGAAGAAGGTCGAGAGTCCAGAAGTGTTGAGTCTTACCAGGCAGAGATGGCTAGTCAACAGATGTTGAGGCGCACAACGCAGAGGAGATGAGAGGCCGTTGATGATGGACGGTAGTTGAGATCTTCGAGGTAGATAGGTAAGAGGTTGGTGGACAATTGAGGGAATGAGAAATGAAAGAGGAAAAGAAAAGGAGGTCGTAGACTGAAAAAAAAGAAGAGAACAGAGAAGAGAGAAAAGAACGGAGAAGTCATGGAGAAGGAATCAGAAGGAGATCCAGAGTTTTAGGAGAGGCCAGGTTGGGAGAGATGGCCGCCTCAGGAGGCGTGGATGGTGAGAAAGGAGGCGCGCGGTAGCGCAGAGCTGTGACATCTCAACACCCCTCGTGACTGGCAAGAGGAGAGATTACCGGGGATTTGGACAAAAGTTCAGTGAAAACCTTGTCTTGGAGTAATTTGATGCAAGCGATGGAGGAGGATTTAGTCAAGGAGTTGGCTATCATTTCCTCGGTAGAGATTAAAGAGAGATCGAACAGAGATAGATTGAAGTCTTCTTGTAATCCTTTAGTCTTGATATCAATGTGACGCGATTTTGAGTGAGAGCTGAATCTTTTTATTTTATCTTCTAAACCCTTGTTATCAATGAAAATCCTAGGTTTTATCTCAGGATTACGATATATTTCACTAACCAGGTGAGAGATCCAATTGAGTTCCAGGTAGAAGTTGAGCAGGGCGTTCAGCTCAGATTCGGTGGAAGAATACGTAATATTTCTTTGCCTAGATGAGTTCCAGACTATTGGGCTGCCATAGTGAAAAACAATATAGCCGGTCTGGGACTTCCGGAAGACCGGATCGTCACCCCACGTGGCGTTGCTGTAGCCAGAAATCACATCTTGAGATGGATCAAACTTGATTGTTAACTTGAGGTTCCTGGTGGTTTTGAGATACTTCCAGACCTTTCTTACTTCTCTCCAGTGGGTCATGCCAGGCTTAGTATTGAACCTTGCGAGGCTAGACACCGCGAAGGAGATATCCGGCCTGGTGTATTGAGATAGATGGTTGAGAAGTCCAACGGCGGAGCGGTAGTTGATGTTCAATTGTTGGAATTCATTATGGTCTTCATCGGTTGCGGGTTCGAGGTGCAGATTCTGGGTCAGCGGCGAGTGGATGTCTTTGCAGTTGGCGAGTCAGAGTTCCTCTAATCCGTGGTCAATGTGGTTGGGTTGGCTCAAGAGGATAGCATCTTCTTTAAATTCCATGAGCATGCCAAGGATAGTATTAGGAGGATGGCAGAAGGAATTAAGAAACCAATTCAAGCAATTGTTGGCAAAATATTGAGTTTTACCAACGTGGATGAGATCATCTACATGGAAATACAAAATCTCTTTTGATTCGGAGTTGAGGTAGAGACAGGGGTTGCTAGACGATTCCTGGAATCCTTGGGATTTGATCCAGTTAGTGAGTGTTTTGTACCAGTTCTTTGGGGACTGGCGAAGACCGTATAGCGATTTATTAAGTTTTAGGTATGGTGATTTCCTGTTTGATCCTTCCAGTGTTTTGATTATTACAGTTTCTTTCAACAGAGCATGGAGGAATGCCCCTTTTACGTCGAACTGAGTAAAGTTCATATTGTTCTTCAGACCATAGATCAGTGCGAGTCTTAAAGAGCCGAGTTTTCCTGTTGGGGCCCAGGTTTCTTCGAAGTCGACCCCATGGATCTGATTGAAGCCTTGGACGCATAGTCTGGCCTTATACTTCACCGGTTCGCCATGACAGTTTTCTTTGACTTTAAATACCCACGTTGTATTCAGGATGTTGTTTGGAGTATCGTAGTAATCTTCCCACACCTCTTGAGATTTGATTGAATTTAGCTCATCCTCAGAAGCTTTCTTCCACTTTGGCCATTCAGGACATTTACGTGCAGCTTTATAAGACGGCGGTTTGTAGTAGTGGTGGAATCCGTATCTTTGGGGCTTCCGAGTTTCTTGTCTGGGTCTTGAATAGAGACCTGACGTGCTAGGTTCTGGGGCAGAAATGGGAACTTCCGGGGGAGGAGAAAAAGTAGAAGGTGGATCTAGATCTTCAAGGTCAGAGTTCGAGTCAGAGGGATCTGGGTTGATCTCTCTGGTCAAATATTGTTTGTCCTTCGTAGAAAAGTCAGAGTTGTTGGAGCTTGTGTTGGGCTGCAAAAAGATATTGAGGCCCGGAGATTTGAGGAGGGGAAAAGCCAGGAGCTGGGACTTGAGAAACCTGACATGTTTGGTTTTGACGATTGCGCCCATGGAGTTGAGGATTAAATAAGAATGGAAGGTGGGATTGAACCCGATCAAAACACCTTCAAGCCCCTTTTCATCAAATTTTCTCCCTTTTTGAACGCGATTAGCAAGATAGATTACAGCAGACCCTACAGGTTTCAAGTAATCAGCAGGGAGGTTCTTACCAAACATGAGTTCCCAGGGAGACAGGTGTTTACCTTCTCTGGGGACTTGGTTGAGCATGAAGCAGCAGCTTCTCGTTATGACGTGCCAATAATTTTTGGGTAGTCTTGATGAGGAGAAGGTAGCACGGGCCAATTGGATTATGGTCCTATTCGCCCTCTCAGCTTGTCCATTGTGTTGCGAATGGTATGGCTCGGAAGTTCGTAGTTTGATGTGCTTTGTCTTTGCAAAAACCTTGAGGGTGGAGTTAGTGAACTCCGTGCCCTTGTCCGAGAATATCTCTGAGGGGTAATACCCTAATTGTTTATATTCCGTTTCGAGTATCTCAATGATGACTTTGGGGGTTTTGTCTTTGGAGTTGAGAGGAAAAGCAGCAAGATAGCCAGAGAAGTTGTCCACCAGTGTGAGGATATAGTAGTGGCCAGCCTTGGAATGGGGAGTAATAGGACCAATCAAGTCTAAGTGGATTTGATCAAGAGGTTTTGTGGCAGGAGAGGAGACATTGGGGAATGGAGACCTGGTGATTTTGCTACAAACACAACTTTCGCACTGGAATTGGTCAAGCTCCTCGTTTGTGAAGAGATTTTTTAGGAGAGGTTTTAGCGTCGTGGTCGATGCGTGTCCGTACATTTTGTGTAGGTCCATTAGAGAGAGAGGTTCTTGCACAGATGAGGAGGATGATTGATTCGATAGATTCACTACTTGGTCCTGGCCTGCAGTTCGTGGTTTCTTGATAACAAATAGACTATTGCAAATTAGGCCTTTGAGGACAGTTTGATTTCCGCGGGTAACCGTGAAGCTATCTCGAATTTGGGTGAGTGTACATCCTTTCTGAGCCAAAAGCCCAGGGCTGATCAGATTCACTACGATATCCGGAACGTACACGCAGCCCTCGAGTGTAACGACCGAGTCTTTCCACTCTAATAGAACGGTACCTGTCCCTCGAACCTTGAGCTTAGCCTCTAATTTCCCTGTCTTGATCTCGTCTTGGTCTTCTTGCAATTTGATAGATGAGAAGAATTTTAAGTCATTGAAAATATGTACATTAGCCCCGGAGTCTAATATTAGATTGGGGGTGTCATCTGAATTGATCCAAAGAGTTAGTAGAGCATGGTAGTTGATTGTTGGGTTCTTTTTTGTTTTATTCTTCCATTTGTTCTGTTGTTCAATCCACCATTCCGGCGCAGCTTGTGGGTGTAAGTGAAAACATGAAGATTCGGGATGAGGTGTGTTGGGATTGTGATAGCCCTCTCTACATTTGATCTTATATTTCTTTTCATCTTTGCTGGCCCTAGACTTTGTAGACACGAGAGAGAGATCAGTTGACGTTTTGTTTGTCTTGCTCTGGGCCATCCTTTCGTTGTTGTATTGGATGAGATGATTGAAGACAACGTCGACTGTCAGGTATTTCTCTATGTGCATGATCTGCTGCTTAAGATTTTCAAGAATGGGCGGAAATTTGAAGAGCAAGAGGTAAGCAAGAATGTCTTTGGGTAGCTCAATGCCTACATCCGCCATTCGAGTGATAGATTTCCGCATTTCTGTAACAAAACCCTTGACAGCGTGTTCGTTGAAGATTGAGTGAAGAAAATGGTTGAATACTTGAGCTCGATTTGCGGTTTCAGACGATGCAAATCTTTGAGTGATTTCAGCCCAGAGAAGCTTTGACGATGTTATATTGGTGGAGTTGACAACTTTTGCATGGGTCGTGCTATCTAGTTTGGAGAGGATGATTGCTCTGATTTCCCTATCCTGTTTGACGGACATCTGGCCGGCGTTCCTAGTAATGGCATCCTTGATATCTTTGAGATCGAACAAAATTAGCATCTTGTCTCGCCATATTGAATAGTTCTCTTTGTTCAAGGGAGGGATAGCGTCAACTGAGGCCTTGAGTGCCACTTGATGGAAGTAGTCGGCGGCTCCTGCTGGTTTGTTCATGGCTTGTTGGTTGGGTCGTTGGGTTTCGGCTTTTAACCGTGAGAAGACTTGCTAAATTTCTTTATGACACAAAACCAGCAGACTGATACAAAACAAATAACATGAGAAACAAGGAAAGAATAGAGACGTCAGGAATGACATAGAGTTGGATAATGAGAAAGGATCCTACGCCAGAAGCCAAGAGATTGAGTAGGGGAGAATGGTGGAGATTGAGGTAGATGTCTTCAGGAGGACTTGTGTTGAGAGTTGATGCTGTTTGAAGCAGTCTGATGATTAGATTTGAAGAAGGTCGAGATTCCAGAAGTGTTGAGTCTTACCAGGCAGAGATGGCTAGTCAACAGACGTTGAGGCGCACGACGCAGAGGAGATGAGAGGCCGTTGATGATGGACGGTAGTTGAGATCTTTGAGGTAGATAGGTAAGAGGTTGGTGGACAATTGAGGGAATGAGAAATGAAAGAGGAAAAGAAAAGGAGGTCGTAGACTGAAAAAAAAGAAGAGAACAGAGAAGAGAGAAAAGAACGGAGAAGTCACGGAGAAGGAATCAGAAGGAGATCCAGAGTTTTAGGAGAGGCCAGGTCGGGAGAGATGGCCGCCTCAGGAGGCGCGGATGGTGAGAAAGGAGGCGCGCGGTAGCGCAGAGCTGTGACATCTCAACAGATAGGTATGGGGAATGGAAGTCCCATTATGCTTCTGCGGAATATGAGGAAGATACACTTCAGGAACAGTGTATGCTTAATGAGATTCTACAGTTGAGTTCAGAAATGGGTAATAGATTTAACCCAAATAGCTTTGGCCAAGCTATGAATTCTGATGAGAGAGCCAATTGGAAGACAGCTATTTTTGAGGAATTTGATTCTCTAGAGAATAATAGTGTGTTTGAAGTGGTTAAGCGGGATTCAGTTCCAAAAGGAAAGACCATTTTTGGGTCTAGATTAGTGTTGACAAAGAAGTTTGATACTTATGGAGTTTTGAAGAGGTTCAAGGCTAGATGCCTTTCACAGGGCTTCAAACAGAGAGAGGTTATTGATTACCAGCAGACTTTCTTGCCAACTGGAAGGCTTTCCACCTTCAGGTACATCATTGCTTTGGCAGTGGATTTGGGTGAAGAAATCACACAGGCTGATTTTGTGACTGCATACTTGAATGCAAAACTTGGAGAGGAAGAGACTGTTTATATGTCAATTCCTGATGGTTTCAAGTAATGGCTGGTTGAGACCAAGCCAGAAACTATGAAGAAAATCCGTGTGAGAAGTTTCCTCTCAGAAGATAAAGGGGAGTATGTCCTCAAGCTGTGTAGATCCCTGTATGGATTGAAGCAAGCAGCTAGGTCTTGGTATAATACTATGAGTATGAAACTGATAGAGATTGGTTTCAAAACAAGTTTGGCTGACCCTTGTCTCTTTGTGAGAAAGGATGCAATTTTGTTTTTATGGGTCAATGACATTATCATTATTGGGAATGGTAAGGAGAGGGTCATGGAGACACTAAAAAAGGAGTTGAAGATAAAAGATCTTGGTCTGGCACAGCAGGTTCTGGGAATGAAAGTTAGTAAGAGTAAGAATGGGATCAGTTTGGATCAGAACCACTATGTGTCAGCTCTACTTAAGCAGTATGGCTTAGAAGATGCAAAGGAGTTTGGTACTCCAATGCAGTCTAACATTTGGTTAGAAAAGTCTACAGATGAAGAGCATCTAGAGTTTGTTCAATCCCGGAATGATTATAGATCAGCTATTGGATCTTTGAATTATTTGGGGCAGTGTACAAGGCCTGATATTACTTATGCGATTGGGGTTTTGTCACAACACTTAGAGAAACCATGCATGAGGCATTGGTCAGCGTTTAAGAGAGTTATGAGGTATCTTAAAGGAACAAGCAGTCTGGGACTGCATTTTTCAAAGTCATCAAACTTTGACTTGGTTGGTTATTCTGATGCAAGTTGGGAAGATGGTAACACTAGGGAATGAACAAGTGGTTTCATATTCTTCTTAGGAAAGAATGTAGTGTCTTGGATGTCAAAAAAGGTGTCAGCAATAAGATTTCTCATCAACAGAAGCAAATTACAGAGCGTAATTGTCAGCTTCACAGGAAGCAAAATGGTTGAGAAAGGTCTTAGAGGATACTCATAAATCACAAGGGTTTGCGTTGTTGTATTCTGATAACCAGATTGCCATTGCGTTGGCAGAAAATCAAGTGGTCAATTCTAGACCAAAACATATTGATGTTCATTATAACTATATACGGGATGCAGTTAACTGCAAAAAGATAGTGTTACGGTACATGCCTACTGGCGCAATGATTGCGGGTATCTTAACTAAGGCATTAGATAGGAACAAACATTAAGGTTTTGTGTCTAGTATGCGTATGGCATCCCTTTTGGATTAAGGGGGTGTGTTAAAATGCGTATGCACTCAGGTAATGTGCATAGAAGTGTGTAATCCAAATGGAATGCAAAAATGGGCCTCCACGGCCCATTGGACATCACATGGGTGTGTGCCTATGTAAGTGTTATTGGTTTTGGTCATTTGGGCGCCAAAACATGTTTTTATGGTCTTTTGGGACACAGGCCCGCCAGGGTGGATGGGCCACCCAAGCCAGATGGGCTTATTTGGGCATAAAAGGGCCCAAGCTTTATTATGGACATACTTGGCCAGACGGGCTGGCCCACCAAAGTATGTAATTCTCACGATTTGGGCTTGGGGCTGCCGCCCTTGTCGCGGCCCGCTAGAGGCTTCTGCCCATTTTGCGGCCTGCTTGGGGACGCTGCCCTTTTGGGGCCGCCTGTGTTCCTTGGTGCGGCCCACACCGGGCTGTTGCGCGGCCAAGGGATCCCGCGCGGGCCCGGCTGGTTGCGCCCGGCAACCAGGGCTCACGGCCCCGGCTTGCTCCCCCTCCCCTTGCTTGCCGTTGCAAGGGGGATGGGGGCAAGCTGGCTGGGTTGAACAAGCCAGCAACCAACCGCAACAGTGCGGTTGGTCAGGGCAGGGGGGACCTGACCACCCCCTTGCCCAAGGAGGTGGCAGAACCGGCCGCAGGTGGGGGGGAACTCATCACCCCTCCACCATCAAACTTGTGAAGCAACCAAGAGGGGCGCTCTCCCCCCCCCCCCCCCCCCCCCCCTATACCAAGGGGGAGGAGCAATGGGCCTGGGGGGACCTGATCACCTCCCAGGCCAACTTACTTGACAACACCCTGGGGGTATTGACCCCCAGGGCCCCTGGTGAGGGGATTTGACCGCCCCCACCAGGGATTTGAGAGAAAGAGGGGGGGACAGCATGTCCGCTGGTCACACCCCCCCCCCCCCCCATGTGAGTCTGAGACCAGACCCAGGTGTGCCCTGGGTCCCACCTGACCCATTTGAGGGGCCAGGGGCTGGCTGCATGAGGCAACCAGCACGTAAACAAGGCAATGAGGTCATCATGGCTGGTTTTAACGGACAACCAGCCAAGGGGATTGAACAGTTAAGGGGCTGGTTCAGCCCCATTGAGGTGGAAACACCAGAAATAACCGGAATAGGCTGGTTGTGAGGGTACAGGGACTGATGCCATGTGGGCTGATGTAGTCCAAAACAAGTAACAAGGCCAGTAGAGCCTTTAGAGCTCTTTTGTGGCGGAAAATTTGCCTTTTGGCTTGTTGTATCATGGGCTCACAAGAGGCCAATCTTTTGTACTTAAGGAGCCCTTCTCCCTGCTGTTTTCCATCCATTCATTTATCATTTCAATCAAATTCATCCAACATATTGCCCCATTGTGAGAGCCCCATTAGCCAATATTGAAACCCAGTGTCCAGAATTTCTTTTGCTTTAAACACTGCTCATTTGCCTAAGCTAATTGCTGGCCATAATTCTAACATATAGTAGACATGAAACACGTACAGTTTCTGAGCTACAAACCAAAGGACATAAAAAAAAATCTACCTCTGAAGAATGGTTCCTTTATCAACTAGAGAACTCAATTGATTCCAACCTTGAATCTCTTGAAGACAAAGACAAACTCATCATTTCTACAAACTTGACTCCTGTTCCCCTAAACACGGAGGAGGACAACGTTGATAGCACCACTAATCAAGATTTGGTCTCAGAACCATCTTCTAATATTGATGTCACCATCAGAATGCTTTGACCACACACTTCCAATATTAAACCAAACAAATATTCTTATCACTCTGAGTCTCTTGATCCCCTGTTGGTTACCAAGTCTAAGAGTTCCAAATTGGAAAACATCAAGGCTCATGATGTTTTGGAAGATCACTTTGATACTCCCAATCATTATCTCCACACCAGCTGGGCCACTTGACTCAAACAAGCTACTCTCTCATCTGCCAAGAAGGTTAAAGCAAGACTTTGTGTACAAGGCTTCTCTCAGATACCTGACGTAGAATATGGTGACACCTTTTCCCCTACAGGCAATTCCCCATCACTCCTGCTCTTGCTGATCCTTTGTCTAGACAAAAATCTTCCTATCAGACAGTTCAATGTAAAAAGTGCTTTTCTTTTTGCTTCCCTTGAAGAAGATGTATTTATCAATACTCCAAAAGAATCTCATCAAAAGGAACCCTTCCTCAAGTTAAAAAAATCTCTCTATGGCTTAAAACAAGCTCCTGCAAATTGGTATGAAACTCTTACCACTTGGTTTACCAATCTCGAATACCATCAATCTACTGCCAACGCCTGTGTCTTTGTACATAAAGACTTCAACTGCTTCATTTTCTTTCACATTGACAATTTGATAGTTGTGGGACAAACCAAGGTCTTTCAAAAATATTTTCTTCAACAATTCCCCAAGTCTTCAGCTCACAATCCTGACACCTTGCTTGGAATGGATGTGACTGTTGACAAACATTCCATTTTGCTTAGTCAACCCTCTCTCATCAACAAAGGACTTCAGCTTCTTGATTTGACCAACTGCAAACCTGTAAACACTCCTTTGACTCCTCACATCCATCTAACCCTGGAGTCTCTACAAGAACAAGACAAGTTCTCCAAGTTAGGAATCATCTACCAATCATTCACCGGTATGCTGAATTATTTGGCTTTCCAAACTCATCCTGACTTTTCTGTGGCTGTCTCTATTCTGTCTTGATTTAATCACAAACCCGGCATCAACCATTGGAAAGAGGTGGTTCACTGTTGAAAATACCTCAAGGGAACTAAAGATATTTCTCTAACTCTCCACCCCCATCCAAACTGTTGCACTGTACAATTTTATACCAATGCTACATGGGAAGATGATCCCGTTACTTGTATTTCTCAAAGCGGCAATATTGCCTTCTGGCTAAATTGTCTGGTGTTGTGAGGCAGCAAAAAAAAGCGCAAAATTACCATGTCCTCAACCAAATCAGAACTACCAGCTCTCTCAGATGGGGTGCAGGAAAATCTCTGGCTTACCACCATGATATCCCAACTTTGGAACTCATCCATCAGTCCTACAACTTTTCACATTGACAACAAAGGCCTTCTTGATAAGCTCAAACACTTTGGTTCAAACTCAAAAACAAAACACATCAACATAAAAACAAAATTCCTTCAAAACCTATACTTGGAAAACAAAATCTCTGTTAAACTTGTACCAACTGCTGAAATGGTGGCGGATGCTCTCAGCAATCCTCAACCTTCCTCTCCCTTAGGAATCTTGCTAGAAGGTGTTTTTTGGCTCAATTCTCATCAGACAACAAGGGGTGTTGAAAAATCATGCTTACTATCATCTGGAGGAGCTTGTTTGTGCATCCTATTAATCAGTACAATATCACTCCCATGTCATATGGATGACACACACTTTCTGCTCTTTTTCTTCTCTCCTTTGACTGCTCCTTTCTCCTCTTGGCTCTTCTCCTCTTCACTTCATTTTCTGATCTCTCCTCTCAAAAAACGCAACATCTCCACCTCTCACCTATCATCCCAAACCCATCCTCCGCCACTCTAATTGTCATCTATCAAGTCCATTCAAGACCACTGCAACAATTCTACTTGCATGTTTGTTCAAGGCTTTCATCCTTGCTCACTTTCATCTGGTGAGAATTTGATCAAAAAAACCCAATATTGACACATTACTCATCTTCCCTTTTAGTCCTCTCATTGGTACTAGCTACCTCTCTTCATTCATCCAGTGTTCTCATCTCAGTCATCTTGACACTACTTCTTCATCTCTGGGCGGTATGATTCATTTCCTCAATTTCATTGGTTGATTCTCTCAATCATTCTCATGCTCTTTTTCATTCATAGCTCAAATTTCATGACTGTCTCTTATTTATAAATTGTCTTTGTGTTATCAGAATGGTTTTTAGTTCTGTAATCATAAGATCAATCTCTTCATTTTCATCATTTTCCCTATCAAAGAGATGTTTGTAACGGCTTGGACTTGTGTCAACCCAGAATTTAGAAATACAATAACATCTTGGGTAGAAGGGGCCAGTTCTACTTTCTGATGAAATTTGATGAAATTACTATGGAACTTGAACCATAACTGGGAGAACCAGAATAAGAAATTTGAAGCAGGGATAGCAAATAGCTTGTCAAAATTAGGCATACCAGAGAGGAGGAAAGAGATGAGAAGAGCAGGTAATCTCCAACAGAGATGGATCTTGACAAGCACGCCTATCACGCTGAGGAAATAGAGATATAGATAAAACAGTAGAGAGATATAGATAAAGCAGGAAAGAGGAAAGAAAGCACAGTTCCATTGTGTTCATGAGATTGTGAGTGGCGGAACTTAAGAAGGTAGAAGCCCCTGTTAGAAATATTCTCATCATGTTGTGTTTCCTTATTCCCTCTCTTAGATTGTGATTTGGTTTTCAAGTTATTCTCTGTTTATCTGTCTTTTTTTCTATCTCAATTTCTCTGCTACCGGTGCAGATACTCTAAATCACCAGCCGCGCGCTCTTCCTTTGACTAAAACTCAAACGCTGTCAACGCTCCAGCTACTTCAAGATCATCCTTCTAACCACCAACTCAAACCAACAAAGATCACCCTTGCTGCTCATACAACAACTCCCGACTCACCGCCTTCAAGCAACCCAAGCAGCCAGTTCATCAATTGTAAGACTACCAGCATCAACTCAACAATCACTGCTTGCTCACCTTCTCTCTTTTGACAGATTTTTCAAGGGGCCCAAAGTTACTACCACATTGACAAGGCTGGCTTCGTCAATATTGTCAATTGGCACCAGTAAATGATTTCTCAATCGTTTCCCACGTATACTTCTGCCGGATACTCATTATTCTCTCCACGCTCTCAACTATTTAGGAGTCACGTCATCTTCCATTGTTCACGCACATATTCTGACTCCTTAGTTTTGCCAATTGTCTTTTCCCGTTGGTTATCCTGTTCATTCTTTTTTTCTCTGAACTGTTGTTTCTTCAAGACCTGCTGACTTCCTTCTGCAATCACATTATAGTCTGGTCTGGGTGACAACTTCAAATTTCCACACGGTTAAAAGCCTTCCGCTTTTAATGGACCAACCGGGGCCTTCTCAGACGCCAGGACCAGGGGGGGATGCTACTAACTACAAATCCTTAGCTATCAAGTCACTAATTGAATCAACTCCTCTACTAACAGCGGAAAACTACAGTATGTGGCAAAAAAAGTTTGAAAAACTATTCAAGCTGCGGGGGATTTTCTCTATTATGGACAATCCTGACCCTTTGAACTGTCTAGTAGAAGACACAAATCAAGAATTTGTGGCACATATCATTTCCAAGCTAGACTCGAACACCTACAACAATATCATCGACAACGTCAACAAGGACAATGCCAAGCTAATTTGGTTATCAACTCAAGAACATTTTGCTTCTTCACAATCAGCAAACAGGGCAAGAGTTTTCAATGGTTTCCTCCACCTGTCCATGGACTCCAATATCAAAACCTTTGTTACCTCCGTCAAAGTATATCTCAAGAAACTGACAGAAGTAGGGATAGAACTACCATCCAACATCATCGCCTACCTTGTGTTGTTCAAATTTCTGGCCTTGATGCAGAGCATGAAGTCGCAAATCATGCACATCACTAGCGAAATGAAAATTGATTTTGTACTCAATCACTTGATTCAGCACAAAAACAAAGTTATGGCGCAGGACAACAAGGCGGAACCTGTAAATGTAGCGCTTCATCATGGACCCAGGTGTGAAAACGGAAAGCACAATCCCAAAGTCACATCCCACTCCACCAAATTGTTCTGGTTTGAATTTCCGGAACTCAAACCTCCAAACGCACACAGTAGTGGCAAGAAGTCAAAGTCAGCGCAAACCAAAGAAGCGCACTTCTATTTGTTCTTCTGCGGTCTCAACACAAATGACGACATCCCTTCAAACCGCTTCATTCTGGATTCAGCTTGTTCTTTACACATGATAACAGACAAGGATTGCTTCAATTCTCTTACTCTCAGAGATGGTGCTGGTCGGATCCA
Organism: Puccinia polysora; assembly: GCA_025617555.3. Taxonomy (NCBI): domain Eukaryota; kingdom Fungi; phylum Basidiomycota; class Pucciniomycetes; order Pucciniales; family Pucciniaceae; genus Puccinia; species Puccinia polysora. Next base: position 18,971,488 of record CM062619.1, read on the forward strand.
AACTGGCAAAAAGAATGCAGCTATTGCAATTGAAGGATCCGGCAAAGTATCACTTGCAACAAAGGATGCCTTCATCACTCTCTCCGATGCCGTCTGGGCTCCCAAATCTATGGTGAATCTGATCTCGCTTGGGGCTTTGAGGGTAAGAGGAGCCTCTCTGCAAGTCAACTCCTCAACCAGTCCCAGTACCTTCAAGCTGTCGAATCACGGCAAAATTCTCTTTTTCGGAAAAATCACTAATAACCTGTTCGTGATTGACATGCTCAACAACTCAGTCAACTGTCATTTCTCTCAAGCAGATCTCTCTGAAATCCATTGTTCACTAGGCCACGCCAGCATAGCGAGAATGGAGAAGTTCCTTAATTCAACAATTCCGCCCAATCTAAAAAGAGACTTTGAATTTTTGAGCTGCCACAAATCCAAAATCTCCGCACAACCGTTCAAAAATCAGCAAGGCATTGCCAAGAAATGTTTCAACAAGATCCATCTAGACCTCATGGGCCCCATATGGCCAACTTCCAAAGGAGGTTACAGGTACATTTTGAACCTTTTCAACTCGTTTTCTGGCTAAATCTCCTGCTTCCCTCTCAGAGCCAAAATTGATGCTGCCGAGACAATCATCTTTGTCATCAAAAATCAACACAGGAAGATCAATCGATACCCCAAAGAGGTGTTCTTGGATGGAGGGGGAGAATTTGTGAACGGCAAGTTACAATCTTTCTACTGAAAACATCAAATCAATCAAAGAATAAGCAAACCTTACCACTCAGAACACAACGGCAGGGTTGAACAAGCAAATTGCACCGTGATGGAATTGGCTCAAGCAACCATCTCTGACACAGGTCTGCCCAAATTGGTCTGGCATGAAGTTCTAAGAGGATGCTGTTTAATGTTAAATCAAATTCCTAAAAACAAGGGAGACATCTCTCCGTGGATCAAGATGCATGATACGGCTCTGCCTGACGGCTATATCAAGCCTCTAGGCACCTCACTCACTTACAAATTAAACCAGACCAAAGTCCGCTCTAAGCTTGACAAAAAAGGAGCTCCCGGCATACTAATTGGATTCAACCCTCAATTCTTATCTCACAAGATCATGAACTCCACTGGAAAAATCATTGACTCCAAGCACGTGATCTTCAACACCCAAAAGCAACCAACCGTTTCTGACATGGACTTTGAGGTGAAAATTCCAACACAGACCCTTGCACAAACTCCTCAACAGGCGGAACCTAATCAAACACCGGTTGCCATCAAAGAAGAAGCTTCTGCAACTGAATCAGAACCAGAGCCCAACGGATCGGATAGCTCCTCCAACAGCAAAGTGTGTGTTGAAAACAATCTTTGTCCAACGCTTCAAGACCAAAGCAAACTCTCCAAACCAGAAAGATACGGCTTTGTGGCTGAGGGAATACCCAAAAGCCTACAAGAAGCAATGGAGATCCCTGTGTGGAAAGAGTCAACTCTCAAGGAATTCAACTCAATCAAAGATCAAGATGTATGGGAAGAAGCAGAAGAGGACGAAGTCACTAATCCATTGAATATTGTTCCGGTCTTCAAGATCAAACAAAATGCCCATGGCAAACCCATCACTTACAAGACGCAACTGTGCGTACAGGGATTCAACCAGCGGTATGGCTTAGATTACTTAGAAACATATGCACCCACTGGCAAAGTGGCCTCTTTGAGAGGGTTCCTCACTTACGCCGCGGATAAGAATCTTCAACTTCTTCAACTAGCCATTAAAGGCGCGTTCCTTCACTCACATCTCAAAGAGCGTGTATACATAAAAACTCCATATGGTTGCAACAGGAATTCCAAGTATCTCCAACTGAAGAAATTGCTCTACGGACTGAAACAAGCACCTAGAAATTGGTACCAAATGCTGAGCAAATGGATCAAATCTCAAGGGTTTGAAGAATCCAATGGCAATCCATGCTTGTACATAGGCACTGACCAAGTTTCCGTGGTATTCTTTCACGTCAACGATCTGGTGGTGGCTGGCAACGTGGCACGTTTCAAGGATGCTTTTCTTTCAAAGTTTTGCAACTCCTCAGCGCACAAACCCAACACTTTACTTGGAATGAAATTTGAATGTTGCAACGGGCTGATTCAACTTTCCCTGCCGCTCCACATAGAAAAGGGACTGACAGAGCTCAACCTTGACAACTGCCATCCTGTATCCACTCCACTCACTCTGGGCCTCCCTCTTCAACCTGCCAATGATGAGGACCACAAGAAGTTTCTGAGCCTCAACATCAACTATTGATTGCCCATTGGTTGGTTGAATTTCATAGCCGGACTCGCTAGGCCTGATATAAGCTTTTCTGTATCCAGTCTGGCTAGATACTTCAATTGGCCTGGATTGAGCCATTGGAGCAAACTACTACATGTATGGAAATATCTTTCAAAAACCAAAGATCTCACTCTCTCTCTAGGACCACAATCTATTTCTGACCAACTGGTTTGTTTCAGCGATGCAACGTGGGGAGACAAACCACATTCTAGGATCTCCCAAAGTGGATTCATTTGCTCCTTCAAGGGAAGTACCTTATACTGGAAAAGCCAACTCCAACAATGCATCACCCATTTATCCACCAAGTCAGAATGTGCGGCATTGTCAAGCTGTCACCTCAAAGCTTGCTGGCTGAACACAGTAATCCAAGACATTTATCAAACCAAGTTCAAGTGTCCACTACACCTGATTGATAACAAGGGACTAGACGACAAAATAAAAAAATTTGGCTCTAACTCAAAAGTCAAGCACATTGACCTGAAGACTAAGAGTCTGAGGAATGATTTCAAAAGTGGACTCATTGAAGTCCGACTCATCCCTTTGCTCTCAATGACGGCGGACGCCTTGACCAAGGCTGCCAACAAGACTTCAAATGTCCGCCTTGTGAATTCTTTTAGTTTGCTCTTTCACTGACCATTGAGTTGAGGGGGAGTGTTAGGAATATGCTCATCATGTTGTGTTTCCTTATTCCCTCTCTTAGATTGTGATTTGGTGTTCGAGTTATTCTCTGTTTATCTGTCTTCTTTTCTATCTCAATTTCTCTGCTACCAGTGCAGATACTCTAACTCACCAGCCGCGCGCTCTTCCTTTGACTAAACCTCAAACGCCGTTGATGCTCCAGCTACTTCAAGATCATCCTTCTAACCACCAACTTGAACCAACAAAGATCACCCTTGCTGCTCATACAACAACTCCCGACTCACCGCCTTCAAGCAACCCAAGCAGCCAGTTCATCAATTGTAAGACTACCAGCATCAACTCAACAATCACTGCTTGCTCACCTTCTCTCTTTCAAAAGATTGTTCAAGGGGCCCAAAGTTACTACCACATTGACAAGGCTGGCTTTGTCAATATCGTCAATTGGCACCAGTAAATGATTTCTCAATTGTGTCCCACATATACTTCTGCCGGATACTCATTGTTCTCTCCACACTCTCAACTATTTAGGAGTCACATCATCTTCCATTGTTCACGCAAATATTCTGACTCCTTAGTTTTGCCAATTGTCTTTTCCTGTTGGTTATCCTGTTCATTCTTTTTTTCTCTGAACTGTTGTTTCTTCAAGACCTGCTGACTTCCTTCTGCAATCACATTATAGTCTGGTCTTGGTGACCACTTCAAATTTCCACAGCCCCTCTAGTTTTAGTAAGATCAATCTTTTCACCAAATTAGCCTCTTAGAAAGGCTTGAAGGTCTTTATTGCAAGAGATTCAAAGTGGAGTAGTTGAGAGGTGGTTTGGAGTAGCCAGGTATTTCTGAACCTTGAGGATCTTGAGGATCAGGGATGAAGAAGGTTTTATTTTTGTCAAAATGTCAAGATGTTTTTGAGGCCATGCAAGTGAGGTCACAAGAATTGAAGGCTGTGTGAGATTTAGAAGAGGTGCTGGATTCATCACCACGCAGTAAGAGGCAACAGTGGTCAGTTGAGGTGCAGCACACAGCTTATGAGATCTAGCAGAGGAAAATAGTAAAAAAGAAAAAGAAAATAAAGGAGAAAAGCAAGGAAAGAGATGAAAGAAAAAAAGAGATGTGTATGTGTATAAAAAAGGAGATATTTATGTATATTTCAACACCCCCCTTGATTTGATGCAAAGAGAGGTTTGAAGCAGGCACTCAGAAATCTCCTGAGGGAGTTTTGTGTGCAAGATTTTGGAGAGTCTTGGTTATCATGTAATCTGTTGATATTAGCCTAATATCTAGCTCCCCCCTTTTTAGTAGATTGCGGAGCCAGTTGATTTTGATATAAAGATGTTTTGTCTTGAAGTTTGAACCAAAGTGTTTGATTATTTTGAGCAGTCCCTTATTTTCAACATTGGAGATTGAGGATAGTTCTGCTTCTGTGGATGACAATGTGATGTTTTTTTTGTTTTTTTCTGGACCACAATAGAGGGACTCCTTTCCAGAGACACAGAGAACCGCTTTGAAACAGTCTGGTTTCATTATTTTTGGCCCAAGTGGTGTCGGAGTAGAATTTGAGAAAGTTGGAGGGATGGAAGGATGAGGTTTCTAGCATGAGACATAACAACTGGGACCCTTTCAAGTATTTGAAACAGTGAATTATTTCCCTCCAGTGAGAGAGCCAAGGAGAATGGTTGAAGTGCAAGAGGATTGATATGGCTGGAGCAAGATTGGGGAAAGATCAGCAGGAGAGGTAGTTGAGTATGCCTGTTAATTTACACTAGTTAATTTTCAGCTTGCTAAACTCAAGTATTTTATCTTCAGAGGCCTCCCAAAGTTGGATTCCAGGAGTCAGAGGCATCTCCACTGTTTTGAAATCCTCAAGGCCCAGGATTTCCAGCCCCTTATTGATAAATTTGTTTTGGTTTAGAGTAATGCGATTTGGTGAGAGATATAGGTCCATTCCAAGAAGAGTTTTGGGTTTGTGAGCAGAGGGGTTGGGGAAGCGGTTAAGAAAGAGTGATTTGAACCCCTCAACATTTCCAAAAACAACCAAATCATTCACGTGGAAGAATATGAAGGTATTTTTGTCATCATGAATGTAGAGGCATGGATTGATGGAGGATTCATGGAATTTGATCTCTTGGAACCACTTGGTGATGGTTTCATACCAGTTGGCAGGAGCCTTCTTGAGGCCTTAGAGGGACTTCTTCAGCTTGAGGAAGGGAGTTTTTTGCTTGGGTCCTTTGGGAGTGACTATGTAGATGTCTTCAGAAAGAGGAGCATAGAGAAAAGCGCTCTTTAAGTCAAACTTTCTGATAGACAGTTTCTTTTCAATGGAGAGAGTAAGAAGTGGAGGAAGAGATGGAAATTTTCTGTTGATTGCAAACTTATCATTGTAGTTGACTCCTGGAGTTTGAAGGTGGCCTTGAATGCACATAAAAGCTTTCTTCTGTTTCGCTGAGGAGGCAGTGGCTGGTTTGATTTTTTTGACCCAGGTAGTGTAGAGGTAGGATTTGGGCGTGAAGTGAAAGTCTTCCGATAGGTCCATCTCTTCAATCCTGTTTAGTTTTGCCTCCATGGGTTCTTCCCATTCGTCAACTTTGGTGGCAATAGATAGAGGATCTTCAGACATGTAGGTTTATTTAGCAGGTTTTATCTTAGACGTATGAGTTCTCAACTCATGTCTGGTTTCATTGTCAGCAGATACAAGAGAGGATGCTACGGCTTCTGCTTCATTTTCACTACCAGAGGGCTCATCTCCAGGGACAGAATCAAAATTGAAGGGATTTAGAAATGGAGGTTTGGAGGGAGAAGTGATAGGAGGAAGTAGTGGATGGTCAGGCGGTGTCAGATTGTGAAAGCTCTTGTTGGGATTGTCTGATTCAGACCAGATCAGGGATGGTTGGCAAAAGGTGGGATTGAATTCAAGAAACCAAGCATGTTTTGTGTCTATGATTTTTCCGTGCTCCACAAGAATACAGTAGGATTGAAGCTTGTTGTTATAGCCTAAGAGAGTTCCCAGGGAGCCTTTGGGGGAAAGTTTGAAGGCTGTTTTGGTAGGTAGTTTAAGATAATATACTTGATTTCCTATTGGATGAAAGTAACTGATGGGAAGAGATTTTTTTGAACAATTCATAAGGAGACTTCTTGGATTTGTGAGCGGGGATTTTATTGAGATTTAGAGCGGCCACAAAGGAAATTTTTTGCCGTTAATGACAATTAAGAGCAGAATCAGAAATAAGGGAGCGTATATATTTGAGAATAGAACAGTTAAAAATTTCTGCAATTCCATTTTGTGGTGGAATATAGGGATCCAAGTATCTGGTTTTTATGAGGTGAGTCTTGCAGAATTGCAAAAGTTTGCTGTTTATTTATTTGCCTCCACAATCAGAGTGCAAGATGAAGGGAAAGTACCCAAAACGCTTAGCTTCCAGGCTCTCAGTAGCTCAGGGATGTCACTCTTGTTCTTTTTAGGTAGGGAGGCGCAATATCTGGTATTGCTTTTGACTACAGTAAGAAGGTACCTGTGTCCATTCAGGGACAGAGGAGAAATGGGTCTAATAATTTCAAGGTGGAGTTCTTCAAAGGTTCTGGAAGCTGGATTATGTTCTCTCTTAAAACTTGCCCTGGGGATTTTTGAGACTGAACAGGCTTTGCAATCCTGAGTGATTTTAACCGGGATAACCAATTTGTGTCCGATTCAGTGATAGCTCACGTGCCCCAGTGATTTGTGTAGAAGCTCAGCCAATGATAGAAAGGAGCTCTGGTCAGGAATATTGAACTGGAGACTGGGAATGCTGTTGTAGTAGCAGCTGCTTGCAGACAGCTTATCATTTTTAAAGAGGTGAAAAGAATTAATTTCAAAGGAGATGGTTGATTTCTCAAGCAGTAGACATCAAAAGGAGAGAAGATTAACAGCCAGTTTGGGAACATAGAGAATTTTGTTCAGAATAAGATTGCCATGTTTTTTAGAAAGGTTGACAGATCCTCTCCCTTTTATTGGGGGATTTTCATTTCCAGAACCAGTTTCTACTATTCCTTCTTCTTCAATTGACAGAGAAAAGAACAGGTTGGATTTTGACATCATATGAGCAGAAGATCCTGCTTTGACTACAAAAATAGAAGGGTATTGGAATTTAGAGGTGAAATTGCTAACATTGTTTTTGGTTTTTGCAACCAAAGCAGGGAAGCAAGGGCAGAGATGGGGATGCAGGAGCCAACACTTTAATTCTGGATGTGGGGTGTTTGGTTTGTGCCATCTGCGCCTGCATTTGGTGGAGTCAAAGACAGCAAGAGTGGTAGGGTATTCCTTGGAAGTGGAGGAGGATTATCAAAGATGAAGATTGTTGAAGTGGACTCTGAGATGGTCCAGAAACATGTTGGGAACCACGTCTTTTTTGGAGTGAGTGATCTGGTTCTTCAGGTGATCAAGGGAAGGAGGTAGTTTTTGGAGGATAGAGTAAGCAATGATGTCAAGAGGAATGGAAATACCGGTGTAATACTTCAAACAGCGCAGGGCGTTGGCAGTTCTGTGGAGGGGATAGGTGCTTTCCTAGGCTGCTCTCCTGAGTGTTACAAAAATATTTAAATGTAACCAGGATCAAGGTCCAGTAACCTTTGTTAATGAGGAATCAAATGGGATAGGGATAAGTCAATAGCAACAATAGCTGAGGGGTAAGCAGCACTACCTGAACCAAGATGATGAGGAGAAAGACTTTAAACAAAATAAGTTAAAGTTTGCTCAGAGCCCAATAGAACAAAGCAGTTGTAAGTAATGGCGCCCACATGCTAATAACTCTGGTCATCAGCAGGTGCTTGGGAGCGATCAACTCAAACCCAATCAACCTCCAGGTTCTCAATGAACCTGCCCAACTCTCTGCAATCAAGCGCTTGAAAGGTACCAGATAACGGTGGGTGGCTGCACAAGACAATGCAATATGTTTATGGATCACTGAAACAAACAGTAACAATTTTGGACTAAGAGTAACCCAACACTTCTCAAGGATTCAAGAATATTGTGGCAGAATGCAACTTGAATAATTAAAGGGAGGTTTAACACTCCAGGTTTAAACTTAATAAAACCTCTTAGTCAAACGTGACTGGTCCAGAAAGACAATCAAATGAATGATCAAGACCAAATAATGGTCAGAAAAAGTGATCAAGAGTGGTATAAAACACTCAAGAATTCAATTTAATGAATTCTTCTTCAACCAGCAAGGCTATGTTTGGTGATAAGGAAAAGGGCCACAGGAGGGCAGATCAGAGTTTCGGACTTAAAAAAAAGTCAAGGGTAAGGGATAAGGATCAAGGGATAATCAAAAGATATATCCGGATAAGTGATCAATTTCACAAAGGAAGGAGCTCTTGGATCAGAAGCTCATAATTCTTATTAGTGGGAATAATTGATGATGGAAAAAAGAAGGGGAGGGCCCCTCCTTTTATAGGCTAGAGATCCCTGTAACTATTTACAATTGGATAACACAAATGAAAGCGGAATTTTTTTTTTTTTTACAATGATGAGGCTCAAGCTTGGGGAGGCCAGGTTCCCTTCTGCCAATCTTCCAGACTGGGGTGAGAGATTCTCACCCCAGCCTGTCGCTTGCAAACGTCCGTGCGGACATTTGCACACCTAGTAACAACGCAACACCCCCTCCCATCCAAATCTGGAGGGGGGTAAGAAAGAAAGAAATCGGATGGTTTTGATGATGAGCAATCAGGTTGATGTGATCAATGATCCTTGCTCACAAGTGGTAATGGTGGTGATGATGAGGACGCCATGATAGATGAATCAATGATGAGAGGGAAGGCAATGATTCGCGCATGGCCAAGCAATGGGGAGGGTCATGATGAACAACTGATGGTTTCAATGAAAGTGAGGAAGCAATCAAGGATGAAAGCAATGAGGATGAGAAGGATGCAAGCGATGAGGATGAGGAGGAGCAACGCGATGAGGATGAGGAGGAGCAACGCGATGGGGATGAGGAGGAGCAATACAATGAGGATGAGGATAAGCGGCGCAATGAGGATGAGGATGATCAACGCGCGAGGATGAGGATGAGCAACGCGCGAGGATGAGGATGAGCAACGCGCGAGGATGAGGATGAGGATGAGCAACGCGCAAGGATTAGGATGAGCAACGCGCAAGGATGAGGATGAACAACACGCAAGGATGAGGATGAGGATGAGCAACCCAATGAGGACAGTTTTTTTTTTTAATTTTTTTTTTTCACAATTTTTGAATTCTTTTACCAAGGTGTCCCAAATGGTTCACCACACCGGTTTCAACAAAATTGGTGATCAAGGCTCTAATTTGCGTGATGAATAGTTGGATGTTGTGGGGATTACATTGGATGGCGCAGAATTTTTTAAAGACTCTAGCGCAATTAGAGGCATTGCAGAATGCAAAGTAATGTTTGATTGATTCCCAGATGAGTTTAGCATCACTCTTTTTGGTTTCATTGATGACATTGAGGTGAATAGAGGTGTTGATCTTTGCCGTGAGAAGCTTCACAAGTTGGATGCTGACATGGGATTGAGTGTGATGAAATCTGGGATCAAGGGCTCCCAAAAGGATTGAATTTTGAGGAGGTTAGTGGTTCTTGATTTCCATAGGGAGAAATTGTTGAGAGTGAGAAGAGGGATGGCTTCCAGAGCTCCTTTGGCTATACTGGATTGAAAATTATCACTCATTTGAGAAGGCTGTTCTTTTTCTTTCTTTGGGGAAGGCTTTTGGTTTTTAGCAACATTTCAACTTTTAATTGTGATGAAATTTGATTAAATTACTATAGAACTTGAACCAGAACAGGGAGAACCAGAATAAGCAATTTTAAGCAAGTATAGCAAACAGCTTGTCAAAAGTAGGCATACCAGAGAGGAGGAAAGAGATAAGAAGAGCAGTGAAGCTCCAACAGAGATGGATCTTGACAAGCACTCCTATCAAGCTGAGGAAAGAGAGATATAGATAAAACAGGAGAGAGAAAAGAAAGCACAGTTACATTTTGTTCATGAGATTGTGAGTGGCAGAAGTTAAGAAGGTAGAATCCCCTCTAGTTTTGAAATTTCTCTGTTGACAGATCTTCTCTCTTTATTTTCTTTATTTCCTCTCTTTCTAAGTTTCTTTCATCTATTCTTACTTTTTCTCTTTTCTCTGTTTCTTCTTCCTATTGACAATCATTCAAAGTTGTTTTGTCTCTTTGAAAATGTCAGGCGCGCGCTTGTTCTCCTGTGATCCCTCTTGTGAAATTCCTGCGCGCGTGTAAACACTCCCAATCAAGATATTCTTCACCTCAATCTCATTCCTCACTTTGGTCTCTCTAATCTGAATCCTGACCACCAATTTTTTGATCATAAGCAACCACCACCAACCTTTTCATCATACTTGACCACCACCAACCCTTTCACCATACTCAACTACCACCAACCCTTTCATCATACTTGACCACCACCAACCCTTTCACCATACTCAACTACCACCAACCCTTCCATCATACTTGACCAACTGTCTCCACTCTGAAACTGCCTGTTTACCCCTCTACTATCTATTCTTCACACCTGTGCTCACTCTATCTCTCCCTAACATCTTTCTTCCTGCCTTCCTGACTTCTTTCCTCACTCTCCTATCCTGATATGCGGTCAATGAGTCCTTTAGTTATTTTACTCAATCAATTTTCTCTCCTTGTAATTTCTCCTCCTCACTCTTGCTGAAATGATTCCTTTAGTTTTATCCTTTTAACTCAACAGATTTATAGTCCCAAAAAAACACCCTAACCAACACTAAAGGACTCAGCAACCACAAACATTTTGGACTCAGATGAGGAGTAGAAAACCCAAGGAATCAGCAGGCTTAATGAATCCAACTACATCCAATGGTTTATTTGCATCCAATCATATCTCAGAAGGAAAAAACTACTCTCCTACTGTACCAATCCACTTCCCAAAAGCCCTGCTCCCCCTCAAGTCCAAAATATAAATGATGCAGCCAACCTGATTCTTCAACATCTGGGAACCCTAGCCTTTGACTCCATAGTCACTCAAACCAATTCAGCCAATCCATATGAGCTCTGGAAGGCCGTCCTCAATCAATTCAGAAGCCAGTCTGCCAACAATAAAGGAAGATTGTGGGCTTGATTCATGCAACTTGTGTATCCTGGTGACTTTGAAAAATATCTCACAGAATGCAAGAAAATTGCAAAAGAACTAGCCATTGTAAATCTCAGTATTCCCAACAACATCATGAGTTACTCGATTCTAGCCAAGCTTCCACCCAAACTCTGGAACGTAGTAGACACCATCCTTTGCAACAATGATATTGCGTCCAAGCCATTGTTAGTCCTTAACAAACTGCATGAAATTTTCCATCTTGAACAATCTAGGAAAGGCACTGCCTCCCCCATGGATCCTTCCAGAACTGCTCTCCTCAAGGCTCCCGGTGCACAGAAAGTCTCTCAATTCACTTGCAACCGTCCTGGACCTGCTCCTCCCAAGAATCCCTGTAGACCAGGGTACCACAATCCCCTTGCAAATCATCCTGAAAAAAATGCTTTAGACTGTATCCCCATCTAAAAGACCAGTTCTAAAACAAAAAACCCCAATTCAACCTACAACAAACCTCCAAAACTGTCTCAGCCTCCTTGCAATCCAACTTGCCCCCCTCCAGGGAACCTTCTACTCACTTTCTGGCCAAACTTTACCTATCATCATCAAATGTCTGCAAAAACATAGTCTTGGACTCTGGAGTGTCTCATCATATAGTCAACAATTTGAGTTATCTCTACAACATTAAAGCTGTCAACATCTTGGTTGGCACCAGAAATCCAGATCAAGGTTTGAAAGCAGAAGGTATAGGAAAGGCCCTTCTAACCCTCAATAATGGATCCAAAACAGTTCTGGACAACCTTCTGCTCATTCCCTCTATTTCCAGATGTCTCCTTTCACTCCACAAACTTCTAAGCTCTGTTGAAATAATCTGTTGCGTTGGCTTTGACAGATTCTCTGCTACTTTTCAAAACAAAAACTCCTTGCTCACCCTTGTTGGAACATTGTCCAAAAGTCTTCTGGAAGTTAATAATGCCAAAATCTCCACTCAAAACTTATCACCTCCCAAATGCCTGATCACCCACACCAAAGACAGCTTGTCTCTCTGGCACCTATGTCTTGGACATCCAAGCTATCAATACCAAGCACAACTTTTTCCAAACTCTTCTCCCTTCTCTAATTGCAATGTATGCCTGAAATGTAAAATGACTTGGCTACCTTTCCTTGGAAGCTTCTTGCCTGTCTCCCGACTGCTTGAAACTCTCCATCTGGACTTGGTTGGTCCCATTTCTATGCCCTCCCAAAATTGAATGCAATACTTCCTCTCCATCACAGATCAATATTCCTTTTACAAGCTGGTGAATTTTCTCAATTCAAAGGGTGACACCTTTGAGGCCTTCAAGGACCTAGTGACTGAGGCAGAAAATCAACTACAGGTGCAGCTTAAGAGGATCATATCAGAGAACAGAACATAGTTCCAAAACAAGGATTTCCAAAGCTTTTTTCATGAAAAGGGCATTGTTCACAAATTTTCTCAACTGTACACACCTCAAAACATTGGTATCTCCAAAAGAAGCAATTGGACATTAATCAATAATGCACGCTGCCTTCTAATAAAATCCAGACTTCCTCTCAGTTACTGACCCAAAGCAATTAAAAACCCCTCCAATCTCATTAACTGCCTACCATTCAGATCAAACAGCTTCATCACTCCCTTTAAGATATGGAACAAGAAGGATTTTGACTACACTTGGACCAAACCATTTGGGTGCCTTGGCTACTATCTTCTACCCAAATCCTTCCAAACCTCCAAGTTCAGCAAAAGAGGGTTTCCCTGCCTTCTATTAGGCTAATTGAACAACTTCTCCACCTTCAAAGTGCTTGATATTGCCTCTAAGAAAGTTTACTCTGTGAAACACGTTCTTTCCTTTGAAAACTCCTTTCCTGGTCTTGAATCCCCCACATCTTCCTTCTCTCCCTCTGACTCCTTTTTCTCATCACTTTCCTCCTCTTACTCTACTCCCTCTCCGTTCTCTCCCACTGAAACTTTTATTCTACCCTCTCCTGAATAATCCCCTGCTGACATTCCTTGCACATCTCCTTCTCCCAAATCTACCATTCATAAGACCCCGCAATTACTCAAAGAAGTTGATCAAGCAAACATTATACATCAAAGTTGTTGTTCTCTCCTCTTTCTGATCCTTCCAACTGAATCTCAACCTGACTTGGCTCCCTCCTCTCATGTCTATTACACCTCCCTTGAACACATACCAACTACCTATGGAGAAGCTCTTTGATCTCCCAATTTTCTCAAATGGATAGAGGCAATCAACAAAGAGTTTAAAAACATGGGCAACCATCAAGTTTGACTCATGGTTGACACTCCCAAGGGTGTCAAACCTCTCAATTGCATGTGGGTGTTCAAAGTTAAGAAAAATTAAAAAAATCAGGATGTGGAGTAAAAATCTTTTCTTTGCATGCAGGGATTTCAACAAATCAAGGGAGTAAACTTCCACTCCACTTAAGCTCCAACTGGTTGCTTGAACTCTCTTCAACTGCTTATCTCCTACACTGTGAAAAACAACCTTCTATTTCACCAAGTTGACGTTAAATCCACCTTCCTAAATGCTCAGCTTCATGATCTGATCTACATCAATCCTCCTCCCAGACTTCAACTACTTTGAGGGAAAAGTCTCCGCCTGATAAAGGCTCTCTACAGCCTGAAACAGGATCCTCAAGCTTGGAATGCTACGCTTTCATCCTGGCTCCTATCTGTGGGCTTCAAAAGCTGCGTGGCCAAGCTGTGTTTATTCCGGTCTACCAACACATGGCTATTTGTGCACGTGGACAACATAGCTGTCTTCAGCAATCAACCCAAAGCCTTCTTCAATCTTCTTTCCAGCCAATTTCCATGCAAATACATGGGCAAAGCCAACCTACTTCTGGGGATGAAAGTCTCCTTCACTCCCAACAGTGTCTCCCTCAATCAATTTCACTATATCAAAGAATGCCTGAAAGAATTTGGCCTATCCAAAGATCACCCCTCAAAAACCCCACTTAATCCCAAATCCTCTCTAGTCCCAGCATTGGAATCTGAGATTGATTTATTCAAAAACTTAAATTTCAACTATTGTTTGATTGTGGGTGCGCTGAACTTCATAAGCTGTACTACGCGCCCTGACATCACATTTTCTGTGAGCTCCCTGTCTGAATTTCTCAAAAAACTGGGCCTCAAGCATTATGAATCTGCAAAACAATTGTTTTGATATCTAAAAGGCTCCATTGACTACTCTCTCACCTTCCCCAAATCTCTCTTGCCAGTCTCCTCAATTTTCGCATACTCCAATGCGGACTGGGCTAAATGTCCTTTCTCTTGTTGCTCTTACTCGGGAAATTGTGTATTCTGGAATTCCCACCTTATCTCCTGGCGCTTGAAGAAACAACCAACTGCCTCTCTCTCAACCACAGAAGCTGAATACAAGTCTTTAACAGATGCAACCAAAGAAATCACCTGGTTGTGGACTCTCCTTGCCAACTTCTTTGACCATAGAAATTTTCAGCCTCCTGGATGCCAAGACCCTTGCTATCCTTTAGCTACCAGAGGTGATAGAGTAAATAATAAATATATTATTTAATAAATGCAGCAAAAATCCGTAGAATATTTGGATTAAGCTTATTGCAAGGTTAAGTGGTTTGGTTATTGTTTATTGTTTTAAATCAATATTAATAAATTGATTATTAAATATTTATAGAGGGGCCACAATTATATTGGGGATCTTTAACACCTCTCTTCAGGGATTTCAGTATGAAAACATGTAATCCTGGTTACTTTGGGCTCTTTAGTTTAAAGAATATTTTACCCAAAGATAATATGTATATAAAATACACAATGGAGTGGTAGGGCCTTGTAGCCAAGCTATCACGACAGAGAAAGGATAATAAGACTCACTGGTATGTGATTAAATCCTTTGGGTATCTGTTTGAGACGTGTACTGATGGGTTAAACCTGTATACTGGGGTTATAAGGTTGTTCAGCAGTTTTAATTGATAAAAAGAGGTTTGAGGACGGATATTACTGATCAGAAATTGCCATAAATCACTTACTTATCTCTTATAAGTACTTGATTACCTTGGCACGGCGTCTGGATATGAATATTACTGGGTCTCTGCCCATCAATATCTTCGAAAGAGCTCTTTATTTATAGCTTTTGGAGTCCCAATATGATCCTTCTGAGGGTTGTAGGTGCTCAAAGGGATGGACACTAAGGCTATCAGGGTAACCAGAGGTATCCTGTCATGTTTTCTTGGTACTATAGCACGGGTAGCATCTAATTCCACAGGGTATGGGAATTATTCCACTTTATGATAGACATTAGGACGTGTGAATAACACTAATCTGTCCTATTTATGTATTATTTAATTAATTATCCTTAGTAAATGTTCCCAGTAGTTTAATAATTATATAAATAGACATTTCTACGGACATCTTGATGTCAGGTAAGTTCTCATTATGTATTATATAAATGGAGTAAAAGTCATAATATTGATTTTACTCTTTATTTTCGAGTTCCAGTTGATTTACTAAGATAATTACTTTAAAATATAAGTAATTTGAATTCATGTAATATTTTTACATCATTATTGTCCTTAGTATGTCACAAAGATATTGATGTCTAGCAATTCTCATAAAAGTATATCAAAGTATTTTAATATATTTTTGGAAGTTGTCATTGTCTTATTTTCGACATTCGTGGTACTTTGCATTATATTAAGTAAAAATACGTGTAAGGATTATTTATGTATTTTTATTTAATATTATGTATTTTTAGACAGTCTACTATCCACGGGAACATTTATTACATATGTAGAAAGTTCCCGTGTATGTTGTAGCATGTTTACGCAGTACCTGAGCCTCTCAGGCCGCCTGTCACTCTGTCAACCCGTAGTCCGGCGGCTGCGTACTTGTCAGAGGCCCAGGGCTGCGTACACGACCTCGACGGTGTGACAAGGCTGTATCTCAGCCGCGCGCGGGTGCATTGGCTGCCGCGGCTGCGTGCGGGAATTGTGACAAAACACATTTCTGTCTGTAACTCCTAAAATATACACAACACCTCAATTCTGACTGAATTTTAGGTGTGAAAGCTATACGTGACAATGTGTGTGAAATATTTAATTGGCAAAAAAGCTCAATAATGGAGCCGTAGTATTTTGGTTTTCTTTCCTTAATTATTTAAAAATATAAGGAGTTGGATTTCAAGGGTGGGGTCAGTGAGTGACCCTACCTAATTTTGGGTGGAGAATCCATTTCTGTAATAATATTTATGGTTTTCCTACTCCTTCTTAGGTTAATTGTATTATTATTATTTTTATGTTATTTTTGTTACTTTTGCAGCTTGCTCTGCAATAGTAGCAAGCTGACAGCAATAAAACCTCCACTCTTCTTAACAACAATAAAGGGTCAATCAACCTTGCCAATAACAAACTAAATCACTCTGGTTTTTGAACCAAACTCATGTCTCTCAAATTTCATTTCATATGTGAAGCCATTGCTGCCGGCACTATCTCTCTTTGGTTCACTCCATCACTCAGCATGATAGCTGAATTTCTCACCAAGGCTGTAGGTTGTACCGCTGTCATCCGGTCTTGAAAAGCGGTCAATCTTCTCTGCTCTCAATCTGAAGCTTAAGAGCAAGCAGGGCTTTTGAAATTTTCCTGTTGACAGATCTTCTCTCTTTATGTTCTTCATTTCCTCTCTTTCTCAGTTTCTTTCATCTATTCTTACTTTTTCTCTTTTCTCTGTTTCTTCTTTCTATTCACAATTATGCAAAGTTTTTTTGTCTCTTTGACCATATCAGGCGCACGGGTGTTCTCCTGTGATCCCTCTCGTGACAGTCCTTCTCAAGTTTAAACACTCCCAATCAAGATGATTCTTCACCTCAATCTTGTTCCTCACTTTGGGCTCTCCAATCTGAATCCTGACCACCAACCCTTTCATCAAACCCAACCACCACCAACCCTTTCATCATACTTGACCACCACCAACCCTCTCACCATACTCAACTACCACCAACCCTTCCATCATACTCAACCAACTGTCTCCACTCTGAAACTGCCTGTTTACCCCTCTACTATCTATTCTTCACACCTGTGCTCACTCTATCTCTCCCTAATATCTTTCTTCCTGCCTTCCTGACTTCTTTCCTCACTCTCCTATCCTGATATGCGGTAAATGAGTCCTTTAGGTATTTTACTCAATCAATGTTCTCTCCTTGTAATGTCTCCTCCTCACTCTTTCTAAAATGATTCCTTTAGTTTTATCCTTTTAACTCAACATTTAGTTTTGGTAAGATTGATCTTTGCACCAAATTAGCCTCTTAGAAAGGTTTGAAGGCCTTGATTGCAAGAGATTCAAAGTAGAGTATTTGAGAAATGGTTTGGAGTAGCCAGGTATTTCTGAACCTTGAGGATCTTGAGGGTCAGAGATGAAGAAGGTTTGATTTTTGTCATAAGTTCAAGATGTTTTTCAGGCTGTTCAAGTGAGGTCACAAGAATTGAAGGCCGTGTGAGAGTTAGAAGAGGTGCTGGATTCAGCACCGCACAGTACAAGACAACAGAGGTCAGGTGAGGCGCAGCAAACGGCTCGTGAGATATATCAGATGAAGAAAGTAAAAAATAAAAAGAAAATAAAGGAGAAATGCAATGAAAGACATGAAGGAAAAAAAGAGATGTTTATGTGTATAAAAAAGGAGATATGTATGTGTATATTTCAACACTTTCAAACAATTACTTGTGGGATCTTTGGGGAAAATTTTGGATGTGTGGAAACACCTTGAAGGAACTATTGAAATTAAAATCAAATCAGTCCATGCAGCACTTAAAAACTCTCAAATAAATTTGAGAACAGGTCTTCCAACAGAACTATTACCTTTGCATTACAAATTGTCAATTGAGGCAATTAAACTCATTGTGGAACAATTGTAGAAGTTACAGTGCAACCATGATGGCAAAGTGTGCTCCAATTCATAGTGAAAAAAAATGGGCTTGCCTTTTTCCCACATTTTAGGTGAAATACTAGCATCAAGAGGATCCATTGTGTCTGAGGATTTTCATCCTCAGTGGCAGTTAGACTATGGCCCTTCCAATGAAGGAAGTTGGGTTTTTTGAAGGGGACCAATTATTGTATTGACAGATTAATTATTGGATTGAAAAATTGATAATTATTTGGGTTTTTCAAAGTTTGAAACAGATCCAGGGCTTGATGAAGAATCTCCAATGATGAACAAGTGGAATTCCATGTACAGGGGACAACCTAAAGAAGTTAATTTGGAGGTTCTAAGGTCAATGATTGAGAATAAAGCCACTTTGAATGCCAAGACAAGGCTTGAGCCAAAGGTGTTAAGGTCAAGCTGCGGTTGACCAAAATTGAAATCAAGCCCTTGTAAGCTTTCAAAATTCAAACTTGTGGAAAGAGAAATTAAGAGGGGGAAAAGGGTTGAAAGGGGACCAAAAAGACCAAAGACAGTAACTCTTTGACAGTAACTCTTTTATTTTGAGTGAGAGATGTTAATTGTAATGGTTTTATGAACTGATGAGAAGATTCTTTCTGTAGTGCAAGGATGGATCTTCATCTGAATCTCATAGTTCAGAGGAAAAGACTGAAGAAATGGTTAAAAGGGGAGAGAAAAGACCCAAGACAGCAAGTCTTTTATTTTGAGAAATGTTCGATTTTATGGTTTAACTAACTGATGGGAAAATTATTTCTGTATTTCAACAGTGGCTCTTCATCTGAATTTTGTAGTTCAGTCGAAGAGACTGAAATTTCATTTGGTTCAGTGCCGTTGGAATCAGATTCCTTTTCAGAGGATGAAGCAGAAGAAATGGAGGAGTCAAACAGAAGCTCATCTTTGGTGAGTGTTGATTCCTTTAATTAGATTATAATTTTGGCTAACTAATTTTTATTTTAGAGAGTGAATTACCTCAATCAAATACCTGAGAAGTTACATAAGTTCTTGGGGGAGGTTTGGGACCCAGTTGGTGATGAAAATTGAGGTTTCAGAGTGATTGCTAAATCACTTGGGTATGAAGAGAATGGATGGTTTCAAGTAAAAAAATAAAATCTTGAAGCATTGAGGAAAAATAAGATGTGCTATGCTAAGATCCTTGGTGTAAGTAAAGACATTGAAAAGATAGAAAAAAGACTTGATGTTGATGACTCCAATAAAAAGATTCCATCTTCAAAAGGGCTTTCAAAGTTAGATTGGGTCAAGTAATAGATGATACTTATGGAAGACCAATATGTTTCATTTCATTGGATTCATGTTGTAATTTTACTCCTATTGAAATGGGTAAAAAAGAACAATCAGATCCTATGTTTTTTTGCTTTGTTAAAAATAACCACTGGGTTCAGCTTTTACTTAAGGTAGATAAAGTGATTTTATTGACAAGAGACCTAACACAAGACTGAAGACTGAGGAGACCAACTTAATGAGCACAGAAGTCATGAGGAGAGTTAATGAAACAAAGACATGAATAACAAACAAGATAGGACTGCACTCGATGAGCAGACATTTGAGAGACTGGAGGAGATGATCTGAGGAATATTTGTGGGTTGAGATGCAGAGGCTGAAGCAGAGGCTGATAGATTCTAGCATGAGTGAATGCGTCAAATATGAGAAATAAATTCAAGGTGATGAATCTCACCAGGCAATCATTAATGCATGTCAATCGTGTGGGTGATGTGTTTTGAGCAGAGGGCCGAAGAATGATCTTGAGGGATGGAGTACGCGCCGTATATGATGTGAAAGAATGAGAGCAAAGAGGAAACTAGATGAACGAAGGAGACGAGGAATCTGGGGATGAGTGAAAGGATGAATGATCCCTTCAAGATTATGAAGTAACCCCGCGTCAAGTTGAATGGCCAGATAGACCTCCATCAGATGGGCTACTCTAAGTAGGCGGTTCGCGGCCACAGTAGGTTTCCCCAATCCACTGAAAGTTGGGCTCACCCGCGCCCGCGTGCATGGAATAACTCAACACGCCCCATGCCTGGTGAGATGAAGAGCTCTAAGGCGCAAATAAGAAGAAGAAGAAAGAAACAAAAAAGGAAAAGAACAACAAGAAACAAAACGAGGCAAAAGAAAAAAAGGACATTATGAGGTTCCATGAGAGCTGAAGAATGATTGGAGGAGTTTGAGGCTGGTAAGACTTGAGCTTTTGGTAAGAGCATCTGCGGGCATTTCTTCCGACTTAACGAGTATGGCGGTGATATTTCCTGACTTCAGTTCTTCTCTCATCCCCTTTGTTTTCAGATCTAGATGTTTATTCTTGGAGTTGGATCCAAACCGATGTATTTTGTCGATCAAGCTGCTGTTGTCAGTGTGGATTGCGATGGGCGTTGGCTTAGTTGAGAATATCTTGCAGGCTAGAGCCCTAATCCAAGTGGCCTCATGAAATGCATCTACAAAGGCGTTGAGTTCCGCATCCGTGGAACTGAAAGTGACATTCTTCTGCTTGCAACTGTTCCAGGACACGACACATCCATACGCGGCACATACATAGCCAGTTTGAGAGCGTCGAGTGTTGGGATTGTCCGCCCAAGAGGCATCTGAGTAGGCTGAGATCAGGGAGTCAACGTTTTTGACTTTCAAGCTGAGTTGAATGTGAGTAGTCCCCTTCAGGTACTTCCAGGTTTTCTTCACCTCATTCCAGTGGGGAATACCGGGTTTGACGTTAAATCTCGACAGGCTGGAGACTGCAAAGCTGATGTTGGGTCGTGAGTAGCATGCGATATGGTTAAGAAGTCCAACCGCCAAACAATAGTTAACATTGAGCGCCTTAAACTGCTTGAACTCTTTGTCGGTGGCGGGTTTGAGTTGAGCATTCTGAGTTAATGGAGTTTTGCTGGTTCTGGCCTCTTCTAGGCCAAGCTCTTTGAGACCAAGGTTGATGTGCTTTGGCTGGCTGAGCAAGATTTCATCCTGGCGTACCTCAATTTTCATACCGAGAACGGTTTCGGGGTTTTTCGCCATTGATCCCGCAAAACAATCCAAAAATTTTGACTCGAAGTCATTGCCGTCTCCAACGAGAACAAGATCGTCCACGTGGAAGAACAGACAAGACTTACCATCACGAGACAGGTAAAGGCAAGGATCACACAAAGACTCCTCAAAACCTACCTCTTTGAACCACGCAGTGAGAGTTTCATACCAATTTTTCGGCGCCTGTTTGAGCCCGTACAGGGACTTCTTGAGTCTGAGATACCGTGAGGTTCACTTCGAGCCATTGGGAGTGCAAATGATAACTTCCTCGTTGATAGGCGAGTGCAAAAATGCACTTTTGACGTCGAATTGTCGAATTTGTTGATTTGATTTGAGCGCGTACAGTAGTAGTAGTCGTAGAGTGGAAGGCTTCCCGGTTGGAGCAAATGTCTCGGTGTAGTCAAGACTCTCAATTTGGTTGAATCCTTGCACGCAAAGTTGGGCCTTGAATCTGACCGGGTCGCCATGGCAATTTGGCTTTACCTTGAAGATCCAGGTAGTTTTGAGTGCGTTCTTGGGGTTGGGACCGTTGTACTCTTCCCAGACAGACAGGTCTTTGATGGAAGTCAGTTCTAGGTCCATTGCCTTGATCCACTTGACATGCTCATCGCATCTGAGAGCGTCATTGTACGTCTTAGGCTTGTAATGGTGATAGAAGCCATATCTCTGAGGTGGTTTGACTCAAGACCTATCCCTCAAAACTCGACCCGCTGGAGCACTATCTGATTGAGGTGGTCCCTGAGGGGTTGCATTGCTACGCACCACAGGTGTTGGATCAGGCTGTTCTTCTGAAGACAACCAAATGGTAGAGTGGCTTTCGTCTGCAGAGCTGACTGATTCATCAGAGTGATTGCAATAGTGAGTCCAGGGAATCTGAGAGGAATCGCGGGTTAAGAGAGCTGGGTCAGGCAGGCGAGGACTTAAATCATTGGCGCGAGAGCAACCGTTGTCTCCGGGTAGAGGATTGACATCAAAAGAAAAACCAGGAGCATTAGGTCTTGGCAAAGAGAAGAACTTGACGTGCTTTGAGGAGATAATAGAACCTGATTTTGTTAGTATGTGATACAAAAGGAGGAGAGGATTAAAGCCTACAAGAGTTCCCTCTTCTCCTTTAAAATCAAATTTCAACCCCTTTGGTTGTTTGTTGATAAGGTAAATGCAGGGGCTCCCAATTGGTTTGAGATAGGAAGGCAGCAAGAGTTTATTGTGCATTTTCTTCCAGGGTGTTGAATCTTCCCCTTTTGCTGGGATGTGGTTCAGCATTAAGCAGCATCCTTTGACAACCTCATGCCAAACCAACGGCGGTAGCCTGCTGTCTTTGAGGGTGGCGCGAGTAGACTCCACAATTGTTTGATTGGCTCTTTCAGCCCGTCCATTGTGTTCTGGGTGATAGGGCTCTGACAAGATGTGGGTGATGTGACGTTTGTCCAAGTATGTCGAGTGTTTCAAGTTCACAAATTCGGTTCCTCCGTCTGAGCAGATTTCCAAAGGATATGTATCACGGCGTTGGTGCTCTTTTTCAAGTAGATCTATGATGATATCAGAGGCTTCATCCTTTGAGGTGATTGGAAAGGCTGCCAGGTATCCACTGGCATTGTCTACAAGGGACAGGATAAACCGGTGACCAGACTTTGACGTAGGTCAAATGGGTCCCATTAGATCCAGATGGATTCGATCAAGCACTTTTGTAGACCTTGTGGAGTATTGAGAGAAGGGTGACTTGGTAATTTTACTCTTGGCGCAGTCTACACATTGGAATTTCTGTACGACGTCGCTGGGAATGTGATGGATGAGTGGAGTCAATCTTGCCATAGAAGCATGACCATATTTCCTGTGAATCTCAAGAAGAGCGTCTTTCAGGAGTAGTGGAGAGTGTGGAAAGGTGGGTTTGGAGAGTAGGAGCAAGACTAAAAGAAGGGGTAGGCAGAGTGTAGAGATTGTTGTCAACGGTTCCTTTCAGTATGGATTTGCCTCCGTGCAAGACAGTGAATTGCTTGGCTGAAGAGTGAAAAGAACAGCCCTTGGCATTCAAGGCTCCTGCACTGATTAGATTGATAGTTACGTCTGGAACGTAAAACGCCTCCGTGAGTTTGAGAGTGAGATCCTTCCAGTGAAGGATGGCAATGCCTTTCCCCTTGATCGCCAGACTAGCCCCTTCCTTGCCCGTTTTGATTGGATTACCAACGTGAGGTTCCATCTTGCTGAAGAATTGAGCATCATTGATCATGTGGACAGAAGCTCCACTGTCCAGCAAGAAACTGCGAGCGGGATCTCCTCGTTAAATCCAGTGATTCAGAAGAGCAAGATAGTGTGCTGAATGAGATTCTACTTTTGCTTTTTGTCTGTTCTTCCTTGCTTTCCATTTGGCTTGGTTATCTTTCCACCATTCAGGAGCCGAATCTGGATGAAGGTGCCAACAGTCCGCTGATGAGTGATTTTTGTCTTGCCCAGGGTGGTGATATCCTTTGACGCATCTTTTAGGATTGGATCCCTTGGTAGAAGGTGAATGAGATGATGATTTGCTTCCAAACAGTGCAATGTCTCCTTTTGACTTCGAGCTAGCAATAGATGATTAGGCCAAAGATTTGTTGTTCAATTGTGTGAGATGATTCAAGACGTAGTCGACCAAGAGTTCTTTGTCTGAGTGCATTATCTGCCTCTTAAAGTCGTCCATTGAAGCGGGAAATTTGAACAGCAAGAGATAAGCCACGATATTGTCAGGGAGTTTGATTCCCACCTCGGCCATCTTTTTGAGACATACTTTGACTCTGGTGATGAATTCAACAATGTCCTCTGCGTTGAAAGTGAGATAGAGAAATGAGTTGAACACTCTTGCACGATTTGAAGCCTGCGACAAAGCAAATTTTTGAATGATAGCCTTCCACAGCAGCTTAGCAGAGTTTTGATTTTCAGAAGTAACTATGTTTTTGTGGGAAGAAGAATTGAGTTTTGAGATGATAAGGAGTTTGAGTTCATCGTTCACTGCAGCATCAAGAGCAGAAGTCTCATCGTTGATTGCTGCAGTACAGCCTCTGACGTCCAGAATCGCATCCATCTTGTCTCTCCAGATCCCATAGTTTTCTTCTCCAAGTAGAGGGATAGTCTCAAGGGCAGTCTTGAGCATAGTCTGTCGGAAGTCCATCGTGGCCTGGCTAGATATCCTTCCTCAGTCTGTGTATCGGTTATTTGACGAGTTTGAGTAGAAGCCGTTTGGCTTTTAACCGTAAAGTGATTTTATTGACAAGAGACCTAACACAAGACTGAAGACTGAGGAGACCAAATTAATGAGCACAGAATTCATGAGGAGAGTTAATGAAACAAAGACATGAATAACAAACAAGATAGGACTGCACTCGATGAGCAGACATTTGAGAGACTGGAGGAGATGATCTGAGGAAGATTTGTGGGTTGAGATGCAGAGGCTAAAGCAGAGGCTGATAGATTCTAGCATGAGTGGGTGCGTCAAATATGAGAAAGAAATTCAAGGTGATGAATCTCACCAGTCAATCATTGATGCATTTCGATTGTGTGGGTGATGTGTTTTGAGCAGAGAGCCAAAGAATGATCTTGAGGGATGGATTACGCGCCGTATATGATGTGAAAGAATGAGAGCAAAGAGGAAACTAGATGAACAAAGGAGACGAGGAATCTGGGGATGAGTGAAAGGATGAATGATCCCGTCAAGATTATGAAGTAACCCCGCGTCGAGTTGAATGGCCAGATAGACCTCCATCAGATGGGCTACTCTAAGTGCGCGGTTTGCGGCCGCAGTAGGTTTCCCCAATCCACTGAAATTTGGGCTCACCCGCGCCTGCGTGCATGGAATAACTCAACAGTAGATGTGATTCAAATCCTGCCTATAGTTTCCAAACCACCTTCCATGATTTCTAAAAAAGCCTCTTGTTGGGATGATCACCTCAAAGATTAACTTGAGTTGTATTCAAATTTATAGACATCATTTTAATTTGATCATTTTGGTTTGGGTTCTGATACTGATCTTGTAATTCTATTAATATAAAGGGTTATCACATTTTGAACATCATTATGTTGAGTTTTTTGAGTTGACATCATTATGATGAGTTTTTTGAATGAGATTTTATTTGTAAGTCAGTTCAAGTTTTTTTGGGCTGATCCCATCATAAGGAGAATTTTTACTTTTTGAGATGAGATCAGCTTAACACAGGTTGAAACTGTTTTTTTTTTGTGTTTTTACTTTAGGGCTTGTAAATTTACTTGTCTTTTTTTTAGTGTCTTACTTTAGGGCCTCTCAAGTTGAACTTGTATCTTTTGGCATTTTTACTTTAGGGCTGCTCCATAGACCAATTATCTCTATTTCTTTTTCATTTCTTTTTATTTATTTTAAATTATTTTTGGCCTTATTATTATTCACATTTATTAATTTGGGTGATTACAAATTCACAACTCCCAGTTGTGTGGGAGTTGTTTAGGGCCCTACACGGCCCAATGGACAAGTGGGGGCCCATACACACACCCAAGGGGTTGTTTCAAACAGGCGCAACCCCTGTACAAGACGTATTTGGGCCATTTGCCCATGTACACGGCGGTTTTGAGCCGTGTTTGGGGGTTGTGAAAAACTTTTTGGGTCCCCCTGGACCACATTTTGGTTCCATCAAAGCAAATTTGGGATTAACACATACTCAACACATACTATATGGGACTTTTGGATCACACCTAGCAATCCCCAAATGACATCAAAGTGATTATAAAGTGAAATAAATAGAATCTGTGAAGCAAATCATTGAAAATAAAGGGAAACTGAAAACAACACATCCCACAAAATTGATTTTTCTCAACATGAAAGTGAGAAAACTTTGTAGTTGCTCAATTGATAGTTGGATTGGATACTGAAGTAGCATTGCATTTTTTTGCATTATGGGAACAGTGGCAAGCCCTCCTTTTTGTAAAATGGCTGTGTTGAAGGAATAAATTTATAGTTCCATGAACAAAGCTTGTGACAAGAAAGATTTGGGTAATGGATTATTGGAATCCCTTCTTGCATCCTCATTGAGGTTGACAATTCAGGAACAAAATTTTTCACAAATGGAGATGACCTCTGGTGGTGAGTAACATTTCATGTTACTGGTCTTTGACGTATTTAATTTGATTGAAACTGATGGAGTTCATGCCATCAATATAGCTACGTAACTATGAAAGAACCACTTCACCCATCTCCTGTGAGAGCTTTTACTACTAGGGAAGAGGCTCAAAACTATTCTCAAACATGGGCAATTAAGCATGTTTATGCTTTAACATTTTTCAACTCAAAGGGTGACAAATATGTTGATCTAGCCTGTGATAGACATGGCTTATACTCTGGGAAATTGCTCACTAAATGGTCAAGGCAAACTCACACAAAGAAGGTTGGGTGCAATTTTTTAATCCGTGCAAGTTTCACAAAGGCAGACACCTTGTGGGGAATCTCCCAAAAAAATGATCAACATAACCATGAACCATCTCCACACCCCTCAGTGAATCCTCACCTGAGGAGAATATCTGGGGTGGCCTTAGACATCCTAAAAGAAGGCATGCAGCATGGGCTCAATACACTTCAGCTGAAAAGAAAATTGAGCAAAATCAATTGTGGCAGATATTTTGATGACCAAACAATCTATGACACTAAGTGTAAGGTAGTACTAGCAGAACTAAAGGGGAAAAGTGTTATGGAGGTCCTCTTTGAACAACTTGGTAATTCAGGTTGGTTTCATCAAGCAAAATTCAGTGGAGAGGGTGACTTGGAGGCCCTTTTCTTGGCTCAACCCAATTCATTGAAGCTTTTCAAGAAATTTCATCATATAGCTATGATGGATTGTACTTATACAACATCCCCCTATTGCATGTTATAGGAATTACTTCCAACCAGAAAATTTTCACAAAAGCTCTTGTTTTTAAAACAAGAGAAATTTTTGAGTTCTACAGGTGGTATATAAATGTGTCAAAGTAGTTGGCTTATGATCCTGAGATCCTTCCAAAAGTCTTTTTTATGGACCGTGAAAAAGCTTTGACCTGTGCTCTAGAACAAAATTTACCTGAGTCAAAAAGGCAGTTTTGTCAATGGCACTTGTCTAAAAACATACAAGCTAACTGTAAAGTGCACTTTAATAATGACTCTGAAGGGTGGCAAAGCTTTATTTCTCTGTGGGCTAAGTATGGGGCCTCAAAAATCAAGGAGGAAGAAGAGGTCAATGATGCATAACTTAGAGTAAGTTCCAAATCACTGCCTCTACTGTTAATCTTCCTAGTTTTGGGTTGCTTACATTATAATTTTATAAAGCTTTTCTTGGAAGACCGTGAGGATGTGCTTGAGTATATGGATCATAATATCCTACGTATCAAAGAGATGTTTGTAACAGCTTGGACTTGTGAAAAACCTGAATTTGGAAATAAAACAAAGTCTCAGGCTGAAGGGGCCCATGATACTCTCAAACAATTTCATGCAAATTTGTTGGGTAACATGTTGTATTTTTGACAAAACCTTGAGGGCACAGTTTCCAATCAAATTAAATTTTTTCAGGCTGCGCTTTACAAATCTTGAATAAAGATTGGAATAGTTCTTCCCACTGAACTGTTACAATTGGGATACAAGTTGTCTTTAAAGGCAATCAAGCTTGTTTTGAATCAATTAGAGAGTTTGAAGCGGAACCATGATGGGGAAGTGTGCACCAAGTCATACTCAATGACTATGGGTTTGCCCTGTTCCCACCAAATAGGTGACCTACTAGTGTCAAGAGGCTCTGTTTTGCCTGAAGATTTTCATCCTAATTGTAGTTTGTATTATGAAGCTTGCAGTTCTAGTTCTGTAATTTGGTTTGAGTTGGGTTGTTCAAATCATTTGTGATTAATGATTTTTGATAAATGCTTTTTAAATGATGATTCCTACTTGGCTAATATTTGATCCTTTTGAATTTTTAAAGGTTGATGTCAATGAACTGTTAAACAATTTTCAGTTAGATGAGAAGCTGAATTCCATGATCTTGGCTCATCCTGAACAAGATTATTGCAGGCTGTTGAAGCACTTGATGAACAACATGGCAAATTATTGATCAAAGCCAAGACTGGAACCTAAAGTCTTTCAGTCAAGCAGAGACCATCCAACATTGACAGATACCCAGCTAGATCCTTCTCAATTTGAATAAGTTGAAAATTAACTTAAGCAGGAAAAGAGAATTATAAGGGCACCAAAGAAGAAAAGAAAAAAGATTGTAAGTCTTTTTTTTTTTTTGAAAGGTTCCTTTTTTGGATTTCATGAACTGATGGAGAAATGGTTATAGTCCAAGTCAAGCTCTTCATCTGAATTTCATAGTTCAGTGGAAGAGACTGAAATTTCATTAGGTTTGGTGCCATTGAAATCAGATTAATTTTCAAAGGATGTAGCAGAAGCAATGGATGAGTCAAACAGAAGCTCATCTTTGGTATGTGGTGATTCCTTTAGTTAGATTAGAATTGTGGCTAACTAATTTTTTATTTTAAGAAGTTAATTACCTCAAACAAATACGCAAGAACTTACATAAGTTCTTGGGTGGGTTTTGGGACCCACTTGGTGATGGAAATTGTTAATTTATAGTCATTTCTAAATCACTTGGGTATGATGAGGATGGATGGTTCAGAGTTTGGAAAGAAATTCTTGAAAAATTGAGGAAAAATAAGGGGTGCTATTCCAAGATCCTTGGCAACAGTCAAGATTTTGAAAAGATTGAAAAAATACTTGATTTTAATCACATCAATGAAAAGATTCCCTATTCAAAATGTCTTTCAAAGCTTGAAATGGGTCAAATAATAACTGATAATTATGGAAAACCATTATGTTTCATTTCATTGGATTCATGTTGTACTTTTACTCCTATGAAGATGGGTGTAAAATAACAATCAGATCCTATGTTCTTGTGCTTTGTTAACAATAACCATTGGGTCCAGCTTTTACTTAAGGGAGATGTGATTCCAATCCCACCTATAGTTTCCAAACCACCTTCTATGATTTCTCAAAAAGCAGCTTTTTGGCTTGATCACCTCAAAGATCAACTTGAGTTTTATTCTGACTTATAGATTAATTTCATCATTTAAGTTTGTTCTAATATGCTGATATTGTAATTCTATTAATATAAAGCATTACCAAATTTTTAAAATCATTATGTTCAGTGTTTTGACTTAACATCATTATGATGAGTGTTTTGAATGAAATTTTAATGGTGATTCAGTTCAACTTGTGTTGGGCTGATCCCATCACAAGCTTAAGTATGGAATCAGCTCAACACAAGTTAAACTTTCATTTTTTTGGTGTTTTACTTTAGGGCTGGTCAAAAGACTAGTATTTTCTTTGGCACTTTAACTTTAGGGCTGGTCAAAAGACTTCTTGTATTTTTTGGCCCTTTCACTTTAGGGCTAGTCAAGTTGAACTTGAATTTTTTAGTTGAATTTTTTTTGGTTGGTTGTCTTCATTGTTTTTTGTTTTTTATTTTTGCTTATTTTTACTTTATTTCTTATTTTTCTGTTTTTCTAACCAAAAAATCAACCTTTTTTTTATCTTTTGATTGATTTTTTTTTTTTATTTAGTTTATTTGATTTTTTTATTTTATTTTTTTGGGGCCACAAGACTTGTAGTGGTGTGGCACGGCTCATTTGAGTTGTGAATTTATCATCAACCTATCAATTTTTATTTATTTTTATTTTATTTTTTTTTCAATGTCTCTTCTTTTTTTTTAAAAAAAAAATCTGCAAATGGGTTGTGAAAGGCCTTTAACAACCCTAAATGGGTTTTAAAATGCCACTCACAACTCCAAATTATTTTGTGAGTGTCAGTTCACAAATGAGCCAATTTTCAAACAGCAGTTCACAACTGCGAAGGGTTGCAAGCAGGCATTTGCAACCCAAAGTGGGTTGCAAGTTGCGCCATGCAACCTTTTTTGGGTTGTGAGGTTTCAAATTTAACATTGGCCATACAAATATAAAAACTTATTTAACTATGATTGTTTTTATTTTTCTACTTGATTATCTTGGAGGGAACAAAACCTCATTACCAATCTCTAGATATTTATTAATAATGGTCTTCAAACCTTTGGGATCCTTTGTCACAAAGCTTTTCCACAGTGGATCTGACCTGGGAGCTTGCCAATGATCAGACTTGAACTTGAATGATACTATATGGTTAAAATCATCTAAAAGAATGAAGCAAATAGGAGAATATTTGGAATTTGAAGTGGGAGGGGAATTCAGAAGAAGATAAGTGCAAGGCATCAAAGAAGGAAACAGAACCACTGGAAAATTTTAAGTTTCAGCCAGAACAAAACCATTGCATGGAAATTTCATCCACATATTTATGGGAGCTGGGCCAGAAATTTTGTTCAGTTGCCTTCTTTCTTCTTTGAAATTTTCACCCCAGATATCATGCAGTAATCTTGAGTCCATGAAAATTGGGTGTGAATCAAGCTCTTTCACAATTTCTTTCCTGAATTCAATCCAGTATTCTGAGTTCCTCCCCAAAAAAATTGCTGCTGCTGTAAAGCCACAGTTCCCATCCCCTATGAAATCTTGAACATGTGACATATGTGGAATGGCTGTTTCTTGGGAAATAAAATCTTTATATGGGAACTAAAAAAAAAAAAAGAACATTTAATAACCAAAAATATGGTATAAATATCAAACTTGCTTCTTGAATTTGGACTTGGTCAAAGATTCCAGAAGAAGAATATTATAATGTGCAGGAAAAATAGAGGACAAATTCAAGAAAAATCAGACCAAATTAAAAAAATATAAAATATAAAATTTAACCACTTTCTCACTGATTTTTGGGGCTGCTAATACCTTGGAGGATGGTAAGGAGAATAGCCATCTTCATTTGATACCCTTAGTATCTTTTTTCATTTCCAAAGATTTTGTTCAGGAGAAGCAAAGTGCTTATTCACAATGGTTCCATACCTCTGATAAAAGATTGAATTAAATAATTCATGAAACATAATATCCAAAAAACAAAAAAATGAAATGAAATGAAAACTCACCATCTTAATAAAATCCAAATCCAGCAGATCTTCATCTGCTGAATATTCCCCTTCATCCAAATCTGGAACCTCTTCATCTTCTGAATATTCCTCTTCAGTCAGAAATTCAGCCTATGTTAAAAATGACAAGGACTCATTAAAAAAGAAATTAATTGCAGGAGAAATAATTATAGATATGAATTTTCCTCTTTCTCTGATTCCACCTTCTTTTTTGCCTTCCCCTTCCCCTTGATGACCTTCCACTTTTTTGAAACCTGAACAAATAGGAAGAAAATATTAATGATGAAAGTTGATATTTTTTCAAATAATGGTGACTGACCTTGGAAGTTGCTATGAATTATTTCTTTGGCCTTCCTCTCCTCTTGGTTTTTTCTACATATTAAAAGCCAGATGGATCTCCTTTACTTGAGGACTGAGAGATCTTCTTAAACTTATTGGCTTCTCCTTTTGGTCTTCCTCTTACTTTGTATCTTTGAGTGGAATTGGGCTCTTGAATTGGATTAAGTTGATATTTTCCACTGTATAGCTTCTTGCTTTCACCCACATAATATAGCTGTTCTCCAGGTGGCACCTTGCTGAATTTTTCAAAAATTTCAGTGAAATAAAGTTTTTGATTACTGTCTCTGCTGGAAATTCATGTTTTTAAGATTCTTCAGTTGAATCAGGCTCCAGAGCTAACTGGAGAAAGCAAAA
Source organism: Puccinia polysora (assembly GCA_025617555.3). Lineage (NCBI taxonomy): Eukaryota > Fungi > Basidiomycota > Pucciniomycetes > Pucciniales > Pucciniaceae > Puccinia > Puccinia polysora. The sequence goes on from CM062619.1 coordinate 19,003,179, forward strand.
TCAAAATCAATCAGTAAATTATTCATTTGAGCTTGAATCCCAAAAAAATAAACTCACTGATAAGGGATCTTTGAAATGCCATTGAGGATGAAAATCTTCAAGTTGGAAGATTCCACCCTTTCTGATAAATAATTTTACTTTGTGAATACATGTTATACCAATGTAAAACTATTAATCACCATTGTTGCCATTGGTGGAAGATTCAGGAACTTGATGAAATGAATGGATGGTTTTGAGGGAAAAGTGGCTGATTTTTCCAGAAAGATGATCCACACAGTGAGGTCAACCAATGAGAGGATTGCATTAATTCTGAGAGGCTTCAATGGCTCTCTCATGGTTTTGGATGGTGATGGAACTTTAAATTTTTTGAACGAAATTATAGAAAGAGAAAATAGAAGAATTGATAACACTTTTAATGTAGGAGTGTAGGTGATCTATTCTGGAGGTACTTGTTTTTCCCAAGTGATAATGTTTGTTGGCCAAATAGGAGAAAAATTTTACTTCTTGAAGGAATCTAGTTCTCAAGAAGGTAATAAGAAGTGGGAAGATTCCAGACAAGAGACATTTTGGTGAATTTTTCCTGATAAGTAGATTCTGATTTGGAATAGACCAACTTATGCCATGGTTTCACAAATAGCTTCCATTAATCTTCAGATTTAAATTTCTTACTGCACTGAGTTTAAACATTCTTGAAAATGTGCAAGAAACAGAGAATATTATGAGAGGAAGGAAAAAAAATTTTTATTGAACTAATAAGTGCTTGTCCCTTGTCTGTAATAATCAAACTAGGTTGTGTATCTTCTAAAATTTCCTGAAGTTGATTCAGGGCCCATTCATAGTTCATTTTCTTCTCTTGAGATAAAAAACAGAAGGAAACTAAGAAACTTCTGGAACAATTTTTTAAACCAAGAATGTGAAGAAGGGGAATTCCAAAATTTTTTGTTTTATATGTACAGTCCATCATCATGAGAGTTGGGAAAGGTTTTAGAATTCTGATTGAATCAGGGTTTTAAATGAGCAATGAATTGATTTGACCATCCATTTTGTTAATTTTTTAAAAAAATTCAGAATTCCATAGTTCCAGTATAAGTCCTTCCTGCTTCAAATATCTCAGATCATCATTATCTATTTCAGGAAAAAAAATTAAAGGATCATCAAAAAGAGAATGCCCTTTTCTTTGGTATTATGTTCATTTTCATTTATAATTTTATGGTTACAAAATGTGACAAGCAGTAAGAAACTTTTTTATTTTAGTATTTGGATTCTATTCTAAAGTTTTTTCAAAAAATATTTGCGGAAATTTTGATGCCAGATGTAAAAATAATATTGCAATAGATGTGTTGATTTGAAGTGTTTTTACATTGTATTGTATTTTTGGAGGCCCAAGATACATACAAAAATTCTGCAAAAAATATTCAAAATTTCTTTAATAGTGGTTTCAAATTTTCAAATACTTTAATCACCAAAAATTAAAAATAAAAAATGCAAACAAAAGGATCCAAAAGTCCAATGAGAAAATTGAATTTTTCAAACTCTTTGCTTTTTTGAAGGAATTTTTTCAGGTAATATAATACATCCAAAAAATCTGAAAAAATAATTGGAATTCCCTCTGAGTTTTTTTTTAACTTTTCGATAGCTTTAATCACCAAAAAAAATTAAATCAAAAGGAGAATAACAGGATGCAAATTTCCAATGAGAAATTTGAATTTTTGGTTTTTTTAAAGGAATTTTTTAAGGTAAAAGGATATATCAAAAAAATCTGAATAAAAAAATTGGAAATATCTTTGAATTTTGCTTGAAATATTTAATAGCTGAAATAACCAAAAATAATAATTAAAATAGCAAAAATAAGGATCCAAAAACCCATGGAAAAATTGGTTCTTGCAGAATTTTTTAATTTTTTGATTCCATTTTTGGAGCAGTTCTAATTCCTCCAAAATTACCAAAGATTTTTTGAGGGGTTTGATGAAACCCATCTACGGGAATGTGGTTTCAGAACTCAAAAAAATAGATTCTTGGATGTACCATGAAATAAAGTATTTGTCTGTGTAGCAGCAAGGAGGCATGGAACAGTGGCATGCGGATGTAATCTTCCATGAAATAAATGATTGGGGGCATGAGCAAATTAATGAAATGTAATTAATTTAGAAAATATTTTCTAAGTTATGAGTAGCTGCTCTGTTCCCATTTGATCCCAATTCACACCAAGATACTGCAATTTGCATAGAAGGCTTGTGCTGAGAATTCCAAGATTGGTTCTGGAAGACATGATTGTTTCAAATTTCCTCCAAAATTTCCATGAGTGATGCAAAATAAGTGCAAAATATTTTTCAGAAGCTTGAGTAATGGAATAAATCAAATTTTTTCCTTTCATACATACAATTTTCTGCTGTCTGCATTCTGGGGATCAAGTATTGCTTTTCAATTAGAGAATTAATAGACAACCACTTAGATTCCAAATTGAATTCTGAATCAGATTCAAATGGTCAAAAATTCTATTCAGCATTATTGCATGTTTTAATAGCTTTCTTGTGGTTTTTTTGGGCATTATGAGGATGAAGACTTTTATGAGTTATGGCAAAGTGTATGATTTTAATTTATGAGCTATGTGAAGTGGTGGTGTGATGATTGTGGTTTCAATGGATGAATCTTTTTTATTATTTGAGTATGTGAGTGGGGGTTGATGAGTGTTTTTGATTTTGATTGAGGATGATGCATAAATGGCATATTTTATTTTTGAAACACACCATATCTATGAAAAAAACCATTCTGAAATACAATAGGTAAGGGGTAAGTGTATTCCAAAAACCTTCCATTTTGAACAGTTTTTTTGGTCAAAAAAAAAGTGTTTTTCTAATGGCAGAGTTTTCAACTCTGAGATGCCCTAATTTTTTATTCTTTATCTTTATAACTAAATAATTTTTTAAAAATTTATTTTCATCCTGAAATTAGCCATTTCAAATTTCTCAAACTTCATATCTGATGACTCATAATAGTCTTGGCACAATTACAGATATTTTAAGTTTTCATGACCACTCTTTTTGTGTCATCTTGTTCAAGCTTGGAATCAAAATTTGAAGAGGGATACAAGTTAGAATTTTCATGTGACAAATTCTAAGATAATTTTTTATCAATTGGATCAATCTTAACTTCTAGGCTTGTTAACATGATGATAAAGGATGTATGTTGAATTTTCTAGGATGACCTTGAAGGGGCACTATTTAGGTGGGAGCTCATATACTCAAATTTGAAGTTTCTAGGATGAATTTTTCTTTTTTTTATATTTGTATTTTTTGCATTTTTTCACTGACCACATAACTTCATTTATCCAGTATTATTCTCAATGTACCTATTTACAACAGGGGTTGCATTATATGTAAAAATGCAGATATACATGCTACTAAATCTGGTCTTACAAGTGGAATCTTTTTGTTAATTCTTGAGCTTATGACCAAGTCCCTTATTCCCTGAAGGGGGAAATGTGCTATAAGAGGGGTGGATGTGGAAGTGACAATGCCCTGCCAAATTTTCCCAATGAACATGTTCAGGCATGTGCCATCCGCAAGAGGCAAAAGGGGGACATTTTTTTAGGATAAATTTCACAGAATATGCAAATGCATATTAATTTACAAATACTTTCCACATTACAAGAACACATAAAACACATTAAATAGCATATGAATCAATGCAAATCACCAATCAGGCATACATAAAATCCCTAACCTGGATTTCAGACAAAATTCTCTCTCCTCACCAACTATTTTTCTGTCATTTTAGGTAAGCAACCAGTAAATAATAACACTGTTTTCATTAATTTATTTATAAAACACAAATAATAACACATTTTTTTATTCTAAATTTACATAATCTAGAACAATGATGCAAGGAACCAAATATTTTTCTGTAATCCAAGACTCCTTAACTTCTATCCCAGCCAAGAGTCTTTACAGGTTATGAGCTTTCTTCTGGTTCAATTCCATCACCACCTCACTTTAGTACCGGTCTTCATGGACCCAATAAAATTTTCCACCAAGGGCCAATGCTTGGATTTGGTAGACCCAAGCTTGGAGTGTATTTCCAGAAGCAACCAGATCAAGAATATCTTTGAGGGGGTGTTACCCACTCCCCAACAAAACCCACCAAATTTTTAAAAGTCCCTACACTGCTAGGCCTGTTGGGCATTGCCACTGGCCATCCACACATGATAGCTCCAATCACACCAATTCCCAGAATCTTAATCATGTCCTTGCTACCAAAATTTATACAGTTTGTACCAAAACTCACCCAAAACAGCAAAAAATTTCATACCTGGGTCATTATGCTTGAGCATTGAATGTCTCTGATGCTTGGGAAGTTTAAATGCCTCACCAAAACTTGGGTCCTTCTGATGCCAATGGAAGATATCATAGTCATGCAGGCACTACTATTAACAATGGAATATGGCCTGAAGTTGACCATTTCAGAAGCTGGAACCAGGAGGATGTATTTCCAGGTGTTCTCTCAAATGTTTACCCTCAGAAGTTGCACCTCAGTGATGAGAAAATTGAAGGAAATTCTAGGCTTGAAGTTTATCTTACAAGAAAATGGCACCAAAATTGATACCCATTTCTTACAGATTGAGAACACTTCTAAGATGTTTTTCCACTATGGCTTCAAGCTAAATGAAGAGTCTTTTTTTTTGACTATTTTTTCACTTGTCCCTTCCCAAAATTGATGTATACCTGTTTGTCAAAATCTGCCAGCAACTTTATGTTTTCCCAGATTGGGAAAATGCTTCAAATGCCAAGTTGTTACACCTTTCAAAGATAAAATTAATCCATTAATGCCAGACCAGATTTCCCAAGGGCCAACTCCCTAAAGGGAAACCACCCAATATGACAGGAAAACCCAGTTACTACACAAGGTGTCACTCTTTCCATGCAGGTAACAAGTGCAAGGGAACAGCCCCTTTGGGAATCAACCCTCACCATCCTTAAGCAGCCCAGAAATACAACCCGCCCAAAATGTGCTCCACTACCATACAGTCCATGTTCATCATGGAGACAGAAGGCACCAAACCCATTGGAGCCAAAGTCACTGTCCGGTTGTTGGAAGTCCAGAAAGGGCTGCCATTGTCTAACAATTTGAAGTGGCTGTTGAATCAAACTGGGCTCATCAGAATGGACTCATGTGCTACCCAGTCCTTTACCAATGTCCTCAACCTTTTATTTGATGTTCTGAATCTTACAAACCTAATCCCATTGACATTTGCAACTAAGTTGAGCAACACAAAGGGGGAAAAAGTTAGCAAGATTTTGTTGTGTAATTCCAAGGGCTTGTTGATGATCAATAAACTTTTCTATAGCCCTGAGGCAAGCTTCACCCTTTTTTCAGTAGAGTTATTGCATATGGGTGGTAGAAAACTTGCATTGGATAATTTGGGGTCTAAGTTTAGCAATAGTTTCACACTTTGCAGCATGTGCTTAAAATGGCAGTGGCAGATTCCCTATATATTATGGGAGGGCTTCCCCCTACCCTTTTTTTACCTCCTATAACACTGAAACCCATAAATGAACCAGAAACCTTGACTATATTATCAACCAACGCGCAGACCCACTCAGATTCCCTCATGTGGCACTGTTGCCTGGGACATATCAGTGTCAAACATATTGAGGGAATGTTCCAGAGTGAGATTTTTGAAGGCATTCCAGAGGATCTCACCAAAACGTTGTTTGTATGCAAAGACTGCCTCTTGATCAAAAGCACCCATATGTGGAACAATTTACCTACCAATTCCAGCACTAAACCCATGGACATCATAGTCTCCAATTTCCTTAGGCCCTTCACCCAGGGCTTTGATGCTTTCAAGTCTCTTATAGATTTTTGGGACCTTGCCTCAACATAATCCAAGGTTTTCCTCCTCAACAAGAAAATTGAAGTTTTTACAACCTTCAAACAATATATTGAACCCATGGAGCGCTCCTCAGTTAAAGCCCTCAAGACCTTCCCTACCAACAGGGGAGGCAAATTCATGTTGAAAGATTTTTTTGGTTGTTTGAAGGGTGAGGATATTGCAAACCAGCACAGCATGCCATACAAAACCAAAAAAAAACAGAGCCACCCCAAAAGTCTAAATTTCACCATTGGTTATGTGGAACAAATGAACCTTATATTAGGGCGTATCAAAGTTAGCAAACCCGCCATTAGAAACCCGCCATTTTTTTTGACAAAACCCGCCATTTTTAATGGCGGGTTTCTGAAATACACATACCCCCTAACTGGTGTATTTCAAAATGGCGTGTTTCATGAAAATGGCGGATTTCAATCATCAAACACGCCATTAAACCCGCCATTTATGCATCATCATCCATCCACTATCCATCACATCAAAAACACCCATCCACATCAGCAAATCCATACCGTTCCCATCTCCATCGCATCACACACATCTCTATTGTTTTTCACATACCTTCACATACCCATCTTCACACAAATCCCATCATCATCTCATCACCCCACATCACTCACCACCTTTCTCAACATGTCCAATCAAACATCCCGCCAGCAAGTTGAAAACTCAAAAAAGCTGACTGAACTTTTGCTACTGTTTGACTCCCATTCAGACTCTGATTCAGACTCCGATTTGGAATCAACTTGGTTAGCTTTGAATTCTCTGTTGGCAAAGCAATACATGGTTCCAAGAATACACACTCTCCATAACCCTATGTATGAAAGGCAAAAGCTTCATCTCATCCCTGACTTAAGCTTCCAGCAACTGTTCCAAACTTTGTTGCCTTCTTTCATAGAACTTTTGGCAATGATTGAAGACCACCACATCTTCCAGAACAATTCTCGCAATCCTCAACGTGATCCAGCCATCCAACTTTCTGTTGCTCTTTGTAGATTGGGGTCAAATGGAAATGGAGCAGCAATCCATTGATTGGAAAATCTATTCTCAGTCAGTTACGGAAGCATTGACTTATACACCAAAAGAGTCATGATTGCTATCCTATCTTTCCGTCGCTTGGTCCTTTCATGGCCAACCAAAGAAGAACGCAAGGAGATATCTCAAGTAATGGAGACAGAAGGCTTTCCTGATTGCATTGGTTTTTTTTGATGGAACCACCATCCCCTTGAGTCAAAAACCCAACCTAGATGGCAACCACTATTTTGATTGTAAAAAAAGGCAATTGATTCATTTCTTTTCCAATTGCTATGATAAAACTTTGGATCACACACTGACCAAATATGTTCCATCTCTTTGTTTAGATACTCCATGGCACTACAACTTTTTTGCAATAACAACAAGAATTTCATCTCCCTCCATGCTGGCCTTCCAGGTTCTTGTCATGATTCATATGTTTTCAATGGGATGCGGATTGCCCAACAACCAGAGATCTACTTTGACCAAGATCAATACCTTCTGGCCGATTTGGCTTATGCTAGTGGGAAATATGTAGTTCAAGCATACCGGAATGTTTTGTCCAATGATCAAGGAAAAACCAATTTTAACTATCATCTTTCCCAATCACGAGTTTGGATTGAGCATGCCATAGGAATTCTGAAAGGAAGATGGGCCAGCTTACGGGAGATGCAAAACCAGCTCCAATGTTCCAAAGATATGAGGTTCCTCATCAACTGGATTATCACTTGTGTAATCCTTAACAAACTTTTGGCCAACATCAAAGATGAATGGGACAAAATATTCCAAGATGATATTCCTGATCCGCCTCAAGTCATCCCTGTCTCATCTGGTCCCTCATCTTCTTCTATGAGAGAGCGGATTCTTTCTCTCACCCTTGCCCGCTTTGATGAGTAATTTTTGATTTTGAAATTGGTAAAAATTCCCTTCACCGTATTTTTTTGGTTTTGGTTGTTCACCCAAGATTCATAGGCTGAGTTTTTTTTTTATTTTTTTTTTTAGTGGACTTGAATCCAAAAACACCTCCACCTCAAACCCTGCCACTCACCAAATGCCACCCCCCTCCCCCTCACCACTCAACCCCTTCAACCTCACCCCACTCACTCACCGGTCAAACCCTGCCTCCTCCTCACCAAACCACCTCACTCATCACCACCACCTTACTCACCACCACCACCTCATCTCACCTCACTCACTGAATCCCCTCATCCTAATCCTGGTAAGCCCCCTCCACCCTCTTCCTCTTCCTTCCCCTCACCAGTTGCTGATCCTTTGATCATTCAACCTTTAGTCCCCCCCTGGATCCATTTCTCTATCCATCAAGGTGAGCCCCTCCCCTCCTCCAATTCCTCCTCTCATTGATCAAGCAATCAATTGCCAATGTTGGGGGTATTTTATTGGAATGAGATGGTGACATTATGAAAACCAAGGGGCAAATAAACAAAAGGATTGATGTTTCAGGCATGGCGCGGCCACAGCCCAATCAATCAAATACCATCATCGATTAGAAAGCACTTTGCATGGTTTCCTTAATGGACGCATTCATGCAAGGCATTCAATCTCCGGCATGCTTTGGTTGAAAAACCAAAGCACCTTTTAGGGTGGATGAGGTGGGTGGTGGTCGGTGGTGGTTGGTGTTGGTGTGGTCCAGGTTACTAAATAGCTTCCTAGGTGTGGAGGGGATTGGAAAACCCCCCCACCAAGCCTGTCCCTCCCCCCTTGCTCGCTTGCTAGGTGGGGAGCGGATTTAAAATCCCTCCCCCCTTCCCCCCCCCCCCTCAATCTCCCCCCTTGCTCAATCGCTAGGTGGGGATGGAATTTGAAATCCCCCCCAAGGGGATTGGAAAACCCCCCCACCAAGCCTGTCCCTCCCCCCTTGCTCGCTCGCTAGGTGGGGAGCGGATTTGAAATCCCTCCCCCCTTCCCCCCCCCCTCAATCTCCCCCCTTGCTCAATTGCTAGGTGGGGATGGAATTTGAAATCCCCCCCTCCCTCCCCCCTTGATCTCCCCCCTCTTTTGCTTGCTAGGTGGGGAGCGGATTTGAAATCCCCCCCCCCTCCCTCCCCCCTCAATGTCCCCCTCGCTCACTCGCTGGGCGGGGGGGTGATGAAGTGCCCCCCACCGCAAGCCCCACCAGCTCCTTCCCCCTTGCTCACTTTCCGGGCGGGGGGTGATGCAGTCCCCCCCACCGCGAGCCGGTGGCTCGCTCCCCCCCTCGCTCGGTCGCTGGGCGGGGGGTGATGAAGTGCCCCCCACCGCGAGCCGGTGGCTCGCTCCCCCCTCGCTCGGTCGCTGGGCAGGGGGGTGATGAAGTCCCCCCCCACTGTGAGCCCCACCGGCCCCCCCCCTTTGCTGCTCGCTTGGTCCGCCCACCAAGCCGGCCCCCCCCCCCTTGCCGCTTGCTTGGTCCGCCCACCGAGCCGGCCCCCCCCACTGCGAGCCCCACCGGCCCCCCCCCCTTTTGGCCGCTTGCTTGGTCCGCCCACCAAGCCGGGCCCCCCCACTGCAAGCCCCACCGGCCCCCCCCTTTGCCGCTCGCTTGGTCTGCCCACTGGCCCCCCCCCCTTTGCCGCTTGCTTGGTCCGCCCACCGAGTTGGCTCCCCCCTTTACCACTTGCTCAGTCGGGGGGTGATGAAATCCCCCCACCGAGCTGCCCCCCCCCCTTCCCCGCTTGCTCGGTTGGGGGGTGATGAAATCCCCCCACCAAGACGGGCCCTCCCTCCCGCCTTGCTCGCTCACTCGGTTGGGGGGTGATGAAGTCCCCCCAACAAGCTGCCCCCCCCCCCTTTGCCGCTCGCTCGGTCGGGGGGTGATGAAATCCCCCCACCAAGCCGGGCCCTCCCTCCCGCCTCACTCGCTTGCTTGGTTGGGGGGTAATGAAGTCCCCCCAACAAGCCAGGCCGTGCTTGGTGCATCGACCTCTTCAAAAAAAGCAAAAAAAAAAAATCAAAAAAAACCCCAAAAAAAACCAAAAAAAACCAAAAAAAACCAAAAAAACCAAAAAAAAAAAAACAGAAAAAAACTAAAAAAAAAACCAAAAAAAACCAAAAAAAAACCAAAAAAAAAAAAACCAAAAAAAACCAAAAAAAAAAAAAAACCAAAAAAAAAACCAAAAAAAACCAAAAAAAAGCATAAAAAAACAAAAAAAAAAAAACAAAAAAAACCAAAAAAAACCAAAAAAAAACCAAAATTTTCAATGGTTGTCAATGTGAGAGGATTGGCACTTGGTCAGTTGGGCCAAATTGTTTCATTTGCAACCTTGGGTTTGAGTATAACTGTGATCCCTTTGCAGGAAAGTATGATGTTCAAGACCATTGTGTGACAGGGTCTGGTTTGATTTAACCCACAGTGGCACTGCCTTGAGAAAACAATTGTCTCCTTGCCCACATCAGGCTCAAACAACTGGGCCAAAGTGCTTTAGTTGCGAGCTTGATTTCAAGCAAAAAGGTATAGTCAAAATGGTTTGGGCGGCTAACAAGTACAAGCACTGTACCTTTCCAGATGTGGACACAACAACCCATACCAGAATGGCCATGTCACTCCAAATTAATAAAAAAACTCAGAGCACTTGTAGGGACATGAAAAATGGCCAAATTTACTCTAGAGAAAAAAATATCAATAAAAACAAAAAAGATTTGTATATTGGTGGGGTTAAGAATGCTCTCAAACGTTGTTGTAGTAAAAAATAATTTGTTTTTCTTTCATCCATGCAAATATCTTTACAAGCCCAGCATTTGAGCAATCTGCTGTATTTCTTCTACCAATCTACCACTGCCAATGCAAGCCAAAGCTACTGATACCTTATCCTTTTTTTTGTTTGCCCGTTGTTCCCTCTCCTTTTCCAGTTGCACTTGCTTCCAATCCTTCTCCTTTTCCTCTTTTTGAAACTCTAGCTCAGCTTGTTTCAACCTCCACTCAGCATCCAATTTTTGTTGATTAGCCAAAGTCTCGGCTTGCTGCTTTTGACCATCCATGCCCAGTTGGCAATCCCACTTTTGCTTTTCAAACTGAAGTTTATCTGATTCAATTTGTGATTTCACTGTTTTTTGGAGGGGAATGGCAATGAGCATGATTTTGAAAGCAAGGATATTGGATCAATCAACTTACATAAATCTTGCTTCTCCATGATTTCTTCAAAGCCCAAAAAACTGGAAGTGTTTCTCCTCTTTTGATGACTTTTGGGGTTGACATTGATGGAATTGGAGGCCTTTTGCTTACCCTTGGCAGAGGAGGTTTGAGTCTGAAAGTCCTCACTAGTATTTGAAGGCGATGTGGGAGGCCCCATTGGCTTGAGTTTTTGGCCAATCAAAAATGGATGAGCCTGTTTTTTTACAATGTAAATCAGTCAGGAGCAACCAGACAGAATCAAAAACAATTTAGTTCCTTACTTGAGCAGATGTTGATGGCAACGGTGATCCAGGAATAACATCCTCCTCATGGGGCAAGTTCTCCAGTTGTTCTGCCCCAGGAAGAGAGCAATCAAAAGAAGGAAGTGAGAGGTCCAAGGTTGGGATTGACTGATCAATCAATACCAAAGTAGAAGTGATTGGAGCCGATTGTGTTTGAATATCCTCCTCGTCATCAGATGGGGGCCACTCCAAGGCCAAGGTTTCATCAAGGTCCCCGTTGGTAGGCTGAGCATCCCCAGCCAAGTCCTCGGCATCAACGGAATCGGATTGTTGGGCATCAAAAGCAGCTAGGGGGGTGATTTTGGCCTTCTTTCCAAAGATTTCATCCATTTGAATATAAAAAGGACAAATGGAGTCCAACTTATCAACCACCGAGTTGATTCCTTTGGCTTTGTCCAAGTCGGTGATACCAAAGCCAGTGGAGATAGACATGGAGTGGGCCTTTTTGTACTTGGATCAATAGTTTTTGAACCACTCCCTCATCTGTCTGGATGACAGATCCAGCCTACCTTTTGTTTTGTTCTTGAGTTCATTGGCCATCAGGAGATAACCATTGACCTTAGAGGATTGAGGTCGGCCAACACGTGTTTCATTGTTGGATCCAAAGCAGGCATTGTAGTTGGAGGGAATTTTCAGCCAGTTTACCAGGATGATGTGATCAGCTCTCTTGAGCTGACTTGAGCCCTTGGAAGCTGATGGGGGAGGATTGTTTGTTTTGGAGTTCCTTGGAAATGTTCTCTTGGGTGTGTTTGACTTGTGGGGGGAGGTTTGCTGAGGGGCCATTTGAAAGAGTTCGGGCTACGCAAGTGATGAGAGCAATAAAGTGATGAGAGTGGTGAAGTTTTGAGAGCGATAAAGTGGATGAGAGTGATCAAGTGATGAGAGTGATCAAGTGATGAGAGCGGTTAAGTGATGAGAGTGATGAAGTTTTGAGAGCAATGAAGTGGATGAGAGTGATCAAGTGATGAGAGCAATAAAGTGATGAGAGTGGTCAATCAATTTTATGATGAGGGTGGGGGTAAAACATTTTCCAATGAGGTTGGAGGTAGAAGGAGGTGGGAAGACAGGGGTGTATGATGCGGAAAGGTGGTGGAAGCATTTAAATACTTTATTTGAAAAAAACCACTTATTTCAGGTTAACTTGGACACGTCTGATCTGAAATAAGTGGGGTTTTTTGATTTTTAATGGCGGGTTTGAAATGGGGGATTTGGGTTGAAACCCGCCATTAAAAAATGGCGGGTTTGGTTAACTTTGATACCCCCTATTGTTGGGATTTACAGACAAGTTCTGGGGCTTTGCCTACCTGTGGGGGTAACAAAATCACAATCTTATACCAAAGTTACTGATTGATTGTAAATTTCCCTACAAGCTCATGTTTGGAAAACAGCACAACCTGGAATTGGCCTGCTCCTTTGTAGAAATTGCTTTTTTCAACCAGCTGCAAAATTCCTGCCAGTCAAAAATTGCCAGTCAACAATTTACAAGGAAGCATGGCTTTGTTGGGTTGTGGGTTATGTTTATGGTGGGAAAGGATGGACATTCTGGAACCCAACCACTAATACCTTCACTGAATCATCAATAATGGTCTTCTAGTACTCCATGGCCCAAGAGAAAGCACCCAAAAAGCATTCAATGGGGAAAACTACCACTTCCAAGTCACTCAACAAACTCCTCAATTACCAGCCTTGAGGGCTTATCCCAATTCACAACACACTTGAAATGCCTGCAGAGGAGTGCGCCCTTCCCAAATCCATGACCATTGATTTTCTGTTGGGGAGCAAGCAGGCAGAAACCACCATTGCTATGCAGGACCTGAAAATCTATAATTTTGCAAAGGCCACCCACAAAAACAAAGACTTCACCATCCCACACATGTATGGTGCTGCAAGGAAGCAGAAGGATTAGTCCCTCTGGCAACTGTTCTTCCAAAAGGAACTTTACCAGCTTGACAAATTCCAAGTGTGACATTTTGAAAATCTTCCAGAAGGCAATACCCCCATGGATGCCTGGTGGCTCCTAGCAGTCAAATGACACCATAAAAGGGACATCAAAGACAGAAATACCATCTAAATTGTGTGGTTCTTCACTCAGGTCTGGGGGAAGGGTTATTTTGACACATTTGCACAAACTTAAACCTTTACTCCCCTATGCATGCTACTGGTCTTGTTGGCTAAGTACTAGTGGCGGCTCACATTGTTTGATATCATTGTGGTGTAACTTCATAGACCAATAAAGGAGGATGTATCAATAAAGGTCCCCAAGGGGATTGTTTTCCCCCCAGAAAACCAAGGTAAAGTTCTGAAACTTGATAAAGGCCTCTATGGAACCAAGCAGGGAGGGAAATGCTGGTGTAAGTTCTTCTCCAAAGTACTAAAGGACTTGGTTTTTCAGGTCATTTTCTATGACAACTCTTTCTACCATCTGCAAAAGGATTGAAAGCTGTGCCTTGTATGGATCCATGTGGATTATGGGATAATATTCAACTTGTTGGACTGGATCCTGGAGGAATTCTGATGTGTATTGAGTTCTCAACTGGAATTCAAGTGGGATGATCACCTTGACACTATTGTTGGACTGAAGGTGGAATGCAAAGCCAAAGGATTCATTCTATCACAACCATTCCTGAAGAACAAAATCATTGAAATTTTTATGCAGACTTCCACAAGAACAAGGATCATACCCCTTGAGAGCAGGCTGGCACTGGCTGTAAAAATCTCACCAAAAATAAATAAATAAATAATAATAATAGTAATAAAACCATAATTTAGTTGCTTTCAGGTAGTCACGCTGAATTACCACATTGCAACCACTCAGGATTTATCCCAATTGAGATGTCTTGAGTTGCAGGTAGTTTTCTTCTGCAACTGCCACAACCAGGAGTTATCCAATTGGGAAAACTCTGTGTAGTCACATGGGCCAGAGCCCCATGCAACTACCCCCCTTCCAACTCCAACCCAAACAGCCGAAGACACTCATCAACCAAACCACATTCATTGTTGAAGGAAAAAACCACTAGCGGCCCGACAAAGAGAGACTGGAAATCTGTTGCCGACCAAAAAAATGATCTGGGACAACCAATTGACCACCCAAACTCCAGCTAGCAACCACTAGCCATCCAGACCAAGACCCAGACCAAGCAATCCCAGCAGCTAGATCAATACCAGAAGGCCCCAGCCAAGTTATCCCAATTGGGATAACTTGGATTTGTTTCCCAGGGAGGAAACCCGCACAACTACAAGCCCAACCCAGCAAGCAAGCCAAACCAGCAAAAACAGGCGGGCCCAGCAAACCCCAAAAGGCCCAGCAAGCCCAGAAAGGCCCAGAAGGCCAGCAAGGCCCAGCCATCCCAGGCAAGATCAAGCAAGCTTAGACCGGCCAGAGCAGTCAAATCAGCCAGCACCGCAGCTCAGTCCAGACTCAGACCAGGCATCCAAGACCTCCAGACCAGGCCTAAACTGCCAACTCAGACCCAGCTTGCCAACCCAGAATCTCCGCCAGTGAGCCCCTGGCCATCAGACCCAGGCCTAGCCAGACAACCCAGACCCAGCCACCAACCCAGAAACTCCTCCGGTCAGCCCCTGGCCACCATACCCAGACCTAGCTGGCAAACCCAGAACTAGTCAACTCAGACCAAGCTGGCCAACTTGGACCAAGCAAGCCAGCCTGGACCAAGCCAGCCAACTTAAAGCAAGCCACTCAGTCAGACCAACCAGTCAGCAAGACAGACAGCCAAAATGAGCCAGCAAGTCCAGACAAGGCCAGCCATCCCGCCAGATATCCAGTCAGACAGTCAGCAATATCAGCCAGTCAGCCAGTCATCCATCAGATCAGCCAAGACTTCCAGACAGCCAACTAGCCAGCCAGCCAGCCAGACCATCAGCCAGCCAGCCAGCCATTCTCAGCCAGTCAGCCAGTCCTAGTCATCCTGTCAATCAGGCACCAGACCACCTCTGGACCATTCATTCAGTTGGCCAGCCAGCCAGTCAGCCAGAAAACAAGCCAATTAGCCAGCCAGAAAACTAGCCAATCAGCCAAAAAACAAGAAAATTAGCCAGCAAGTCACTTGGCAAGAACGCTAGCCAGCCAGCCAGACTTCCATTGACCTCAGAAAGCCTGCTAGGCCAGCTAGAAAGAGCCAGTTCAACTATAAATCCCAACAGGAATACCATGCCAAACCAAGAAGATCAAGACACAGAAAAAGAATACGAAGAACCTCCTCTGGATCTTCAAGCCAGTCAACCTCTGATACCCCCACCAGAAAAAGACCAAACCAAGACCAAGTTGGAAAGCAGGATCAAGAGGAAGATCAATCTAAACAAAGAAAAAATTCAGGACCCCCACCAGACTAGAAAACTTGTGGATAGAAGGACTGAGAGAAAGAACTAGACAGACAGAAGGACTTGGTAAAACACTCAAGCAGACAGACAGACCCAAGGAAATACCAAGACAGACCTAGATTTCAATAAAGTTCTTCTGGACCTTTTGGTTGGATTTCCTTGTATTATCATCTCTGCCTTGACATGAAGCCCTTTTCCTCATACTAACTCAGATTTCCTTCATTATTTATCTGCATCTGATGGTTCTCTCATTTTTATGTAGAACAAACCTAGCCCAGAATTTCTTGTTTTAGAAAGAGTAATAATAACAGAAATTTAGGATCAGGAGCCATTATTTTATCACTGGCTACAACCAAACCTTGGTAGGAATTCATCAACCCAAACGGCTACCTTGTCATACTTGGGTCTGTAAGCTATCTGGGTGTGGTAACACAACAGCAAATGGCCTTTGTTTTAGGATAACTTGCCTGTTACACCAACTCCTAGAAAACAAGGCATTGGCAAGTAGTGCATTAATTACTGGGCTTCATCAATTCTAACGGGTGCTTAAACCTAGAGCTATCCCCAACCACCACCCCAAATGAGCTTGAAATCTGGGTGGATGCCACATGTGGGAGAGTCTTCACAATCAAAACAAGGAACCATGGTGAAAATATCTGGATTCCCATTCTGGTGGAAAAGCAAGCAGCAGGTCAATGTGGCAAAATCAAAATGCCACTTGGAGTTTATGGCACTGGGGTGGGCCACTTGCCAGACATTCTGGTTAAAGGAGCTGTATGCCAATAGGGCTGGACAAGGGGAAACACTTGTTTTGCATGGAAAAAATGATGCAGAAGTTCAGATCTCCAGAGATAAATTGGCAAACAAACAAACACAGCACTTGGAATGCAAGTGCTTCCACATCAAAAACAGTTAAATGGAGAGAAATTTAAGATTGACTGGGTCCCAACCTCTGCAAAAGTGGCCAATTCAATGACCAAGTCACTGGGAAAGAACCTATTCCTCAAGAGCCTCATCAATCTCTGACTCTTAGTGCCCGGCTAACTCAGCTCATACATTTTTGTTTCTCCCCTTTGGTCTCCAAATCTTTCCATTTGTCCAACCACCCCCATTTTTTTCTCTCTTTTTTTCTCTCCTTTGTTTGAATTCTCACTGCCTGTGTCATGTTGTTTCCTTCTTTCCTTTTTTTTCCTCTTTCCTCTCTTTCTACCCTGAAAACTTGCATGGGGGATTTTATGTGGGGGTGGCTGTTAGGAGGCATGGCACAGATTATGCAAATGCATATTCATGTACAAAAACTTACCACATTACCAAAATACACACAAAACATACAATAGCATATTCATCAATGCAAATCACCAATCAGGCACACATAGAATCCCTAACGTGGATGACAGACAATAGCCTCTCTCCTCACCAACTATTTGTCTGTCATCCTAGGTGAGCACCCAATACACAATAACACTGTTTTCATTACTTTATTCATAGCAAACAAAGACTAACACATTTTCTTCTTCTACATGTACATAATTTACAAAAATTATTGAATGAACTGACTATTCTTCTGTCATCCTAGACTCATTAACTGCTATCCCAGCCAAGAGTCTTTACACATTGAACCCACGTCTGTTGTGAAATCCTCAGCTAGCAGTATTGCTGAGGCCTTTCCAATGTGAAGGTGGCCTGTTGGGGTTTGAACACATGGCCACATGTGTTGATCTACTAGGATTAGCATTCTTGCTGCCAACTGGGAGACTGTAACCCCAAAAGACTATGATTTTTAACCTTGTTGAACAAGGTTACCCATTGCTGGGTTTATTGGGTTAAAGGGAAGGTTTCTAGATCCCAGTTCTTACATCAGATTTTCTTTTTGCCAAGCTTATTATCTTTTATCATCATCTCCCATCCAAATAGTTTTATTGGGTACAAATGACAATTTCCAGAAATGAGCTTGCATCTAAATTGAACTGGGTCAAATCCCAAAGACAATGTTTATCAAGACAAGATGAGGGCCCCTCATGATTGCAAGCTTCCCTTAGCTCTACTTGTTTGAAAGATTGTTCCCTTTGATTATTGCCTCCCATCCATATAATGTGATTGGGTATATAATTTCCAGAAACAAACAGGCAACCAAGTTGGCCTTTGGTTAGACCCATTTGTGCACTATGAGATGTGAACCCATGACCTCAACAGAACTAAGTGATTCTGTGTATGAAGAAACTCAGGTTGCTATTTCCAGATACACGAGTGAAGCTTTTCTAGGATGACCTTGAATTGGGAGCTATTTAGGTGGGAACTCCTATAGATGGGCATGGATGGAAATCAATGAGCTGGGCTAGGGCTTACCCAAAGACTTGTTGTGTTACTCAAAAGCAACGGGTCAAACATAAAATTTTTTTGAAGGATACTAAGATGATCAACGAGGAATGAACAGGCCGGGAATATTTTATTTTTGAGGATGGTAAAGAAGGTTTTGGCTGATTTCTTTTTTGGATGAACGCGAATGGATGGTGGGGATGTTTTAATCAAGCGGAGGAAGAACCCTAGACTAAGGTTGGCGGCGCAACATTTTTGGCGCGCCAAATGGCGTCGCCATGGCGCGCCAAAAATGCCTCAAAACCCCCCATGGCGCGCCAAACCTGTATGTACCTTGTGGGGGGGGGGTTTCAAGGAGGAGTAGGCCGGGAGGTTGGTTGAGATGTAGAAATGGGTATGGGGGCCTAGTGGGGTTGTGACCGAATTAGAATGGAGAAGTACAGGGCTTACCAACAACCCTGGTGTGATGCCCAGGTGGGGAAGCAACCCCGACCGTTGCAAGGGGTCGTGGATTGAGGGCTGGAGTTGGAGTTGCAGTGGGGAAAGGTTAGTAATGATTGGACTGGGAATGCAAGGAGTCGGACGCTTGCCTCCCAGCTCCGACAGTGCCTAGTTGCCCCAGCTTCGACAGTGCCGAGTTACCCCCAGCCTTGACAGCAAACTGCCCACCAGCTTCAACATTATGCCAGCCGATTGCACCTCTCAGGAAAGCACCAGGAAATGGTTCAAGCCCTCCAAAGGACATGGGGCTCGCTGGTCCACTTTTCTGATGTCTGAACCTCGAGTGGATGAATCAAGACAACGAGACGCCAAATGTCGGCACTGCTCGGTTGTTTTACCTCAAGCCAGGCCACACCTTCTTCAAGCTCATGTCCAAGAGGCCTGCAAGAAAATCCCCCTGGAAGAGAAATCCAAGTACTTGCTTTTGATATCGGCAAATGAAATGACACGATCTGATTGTTCTCAAAAATCAAGTACTTCCACCCAAGCTGGAATCAGCACAAATGACCGAACAATGCAAATTTCTATCGCATCAAAAACAGAATCTGTCAAAAATTATTTCAAACCGATTTCAAATGAGCATACCCAATATCTCCATGAACTGATCCTCAAAGCTGTGATTAGCTGCAACTTACCATTCACAATCTTCGACAATCCTTACTTCCGACAATACCAGGAGGAGCTAGCAAGGTGTCCATACAAGTTACCTCGCCGAAAACAGATAATGGACAACATCTTACCAGCTGTTTATGCAAGACATGAATTGGATTTGATCAATAAACTCAAAGATCTGAAGAACCTAACTATATCTCTTGATGGTTGGACCGACAATGCTGGCAACAGTGTATATGCTGTCCTGGCCTTACAAGGACCTTCAACAAAAGTTTTCATTGATGTTCTTGACCTTCACTGCCAGAGACACACCTCTGAAAATATCTTGAAAGCATTGAAAGAAACACTGAAATCCAAACAAATTTCTCTCAAGGCAATTTCTGCTGTTGTAACCGATTCTCCCTCAGTTATGGTCAAGTTTAGAGACAATTTAAATGCTGAACATCCACACATTCTCAAAATCCATTGTGCTCTACATGTTTTTAATTTGATAGCAAAGAAAGTCCTAAATTATCCTACCATGCAAGAAGTCATAAAAGGAAACAAGACTCTAGTCAACTACTTTACTACTTCTGGCTTTTGGCGTGAGCATCTCTCAGAGTGGAGGATTGAAAATGCAATCAGTCATGGTCTTCAAACCTTGTGTGAAACACGTTGGTACTCAATGGCTAAAGTATGCTTGGGGGTTCAAGAACATGAAGGTGGATTCAAGTTTTGCATGGAAATGATGGAGAACCCAATGGTGGATACTCCATCCATCAGTAAGAGTGTCTTGAACATCATTGGAAATCGTGATCACTTTACTGCAAATGCTGTTATGGTTCAAATTCTCAAGCCAGTAGTGACTGCAATAGGCCATTTAGAAAGACATGACACAACCTTGGCAGACATTTGGAAAGAGCTTCTTAATACTTGCAAATCCATAAAAGCTGCTGAAGTATACTCAAGATTTGAGGCCTTCAAGAGCCATTCACTAGATGTCTTCTGCAAGTCTTCTTTGGTTTTTCAAGATGATATCTACATAATTGCTTTCTTTCTTCATCCATCAAATTGTCGGATTGCAGTATCTCAAAAACACTCACTAGCTGACATTGGTAAAATGATACTTCAACTTGCTAAAAATTGGGATTGCAATAGATCTGAGGCATTATCACTTCAAAACTCAATCAATCATTATTACAATTCACATTTCCCATTCAATGTCTCTCTTGAAGATTCTGGCCTACCATCTTTTCCATTGAATTATTGGATGTCTGTTCCTATCTGCCCTGAATCAAGTGCTTTGAAAAAGATTGCAATACAAGTCTTTCAGATTGTCCCTCATGCAGCTGGTGTTGAGGGCCTTTTTTCAATCATGAATGCTATCAAAACTAAAACAAGAAACCGAATGAAGACTTCAACTTTGAAAATATTGAGCCAGGTGAAATTACACTTACTTCAAGGTGATTCAGCTTTGAATTCTCAACAATCCCGGGCAAGCAGTTCAAACAGTCAACCTTCTGAATATGAGAACATGCAAGCATATGATGCATTCATCACCCCAGATGACTTGGAGACTTTTGAAAATGGCATATTAAATGACACCCCAAACCTTCCCATAATTTCAAGACAGAATGCCTTCATTGAAACAGTATTTGACTTTAATCAGTGGGAGAAGGACAACCAGCTCAACTCTGTTGCAATAATTGTTGAAGATGATCCAGAGGAGGATAATAACTGGGACCCTATGCAAGTTTGGGCTCCTGAAAGCTATGTTTGATTGATTTTCTTTTTTTCATTCTTTCTTCATCAAGCTCATTGCTTAGCTCATTACATACAATGTCCTTGTTGTGTTTTCTTTTAACATTAATTGTTATTAAAAAATCATCAATCTATGAAATAAAGTACTTCAATTTGGCAGGCACAAGTCCTCCTTTCTTAAATTTTACGGGAGAAATTTTTCACTTGAAAAAAAAAAAAAAAATTGGCGCGCCACTGTCGCCACCTGCAAATGGCGCGCCAGGGCGGGGGGGAAATGGCGCCATTTGGCGCGCCATTTTCTCCAACCTGTCGCCGCCAACCTTACCCCAGACCCTTGGTTCGGAAGACCCCATGAATTGCACGTTGAATCTTGGATAGGCCTGATTTTGAATATGCAATTCCCTCGTCAGTCGAGTTGAATATGTCAATATGCTCGGACGCCCACCCAGCCTGAAGTAAGCAATGCTCCGATATGTATTTAAGGAACTTGAAAGAACCCTCACCAATCGATATCACCACACTGGAACCGATGGCTGATTTCATTTTGACTATTGAAAGTGAAGAGGAGGACAGCGCCCAAGCCGTCAGGTCGATCAAATCTAGCAAAACCATCAAGTCCGATTATAAGGCCGACAAACGAGCCAAGGAGCCAGTCCTAGAGCTGAATCCTGACCTTGTCTTCGATGGACTGGGATGCGATCCTGATTCAAACTTCGATCGCCCAAGTCGCCGATCCCAGCTGTTGGTACGTTCGATGATTTGATCAAACTCAGTCTCATTTGTGAGGCTCACTAAACTTTGTCTACATGTCAAAAAAAATTGGCAGCAAGAAGTCGAAGATCCCCTTGAGCGATTTAAAAAGAAAAATGCTCCACCGAGGGTTTCGATTGATGAAATCATCGCTCGACACATGAAGTCTGGTGATCGGTTTGACGCTCATGAATTGCAAGATTATCAAGATGAGGAGTCAGAGAGTGAAGCAAGTCAGGCGACCGATTCGACCCACGATGACCCATGTAGTCCGCAAAATTCAAGTGGTGATAGTGAACCAAGTCTCCATGAAAGCGACCTTGATCATGGTGATGATGAAAGTGACGATGACGAACATGACGCCGAACCAAGCGATGATAGAACTTCCGAAGATGAAGACGAATCAGACGAAAAGATGGATTCGGCTGGCCAAAATTCTTCCGAAGATGGAGATGTTGACGGTAGAGATACGGCTGATTCAAAACCCAAAGTCATTGCGGATGACTACTTTGATCAATCCGTTGTGCCTTTTGACCCTCCTACAAAAGAAGAGCTCGAAAAGGATAGTCTTGGTGGGTATGATAAAGTATTGACATCACATCTGCACATCTTCTTGGCTGATCCAGTTTGATGGCCTATATATCTTTGTCTCGCCCTTCATTCAGAAAAACCGTTTGCCTCTCTACCAGCGTCAGCCAGCCTGAGTCGACCGGTTCTTCTCGGACTGTCTTCAATGTCTATCACCACGCCCACACCGATACAGCGGCAAGCCATCCCACTGGGGATGTTAGGCAAGGACCTAGTGTGCTCTTCCGTGACCGGTTCCGGTAAAACACTTGGCTACATGGTTCCGATTGTGGAGCGATTGATGTGGCGAGATAGAAAAGGTGGTGGAAGAACCCGTGTTATGGTCTTAACTCCGACTCGCGAATTGGCCGTTCAAGTGTTTCAAGTTGGCAAGCTTCTTGCAAGATTCACTGACCTTACGTTCTCTCTTTGTGTCGGGGGCATGGATCTAAGAACTCAGGAGGCAGAATTAAGAGAAAGGCCTGAAATAGTCATCGGCACTCCTGGTCGGGTTATCGATCACGTCAGAAACACTCGTGGCTTTTCTCTCGAAACGTTAGAAATCTTAGTTATAGATGAAGCTGATCGAATCTTGGAGGAAGGTTTCCAGGACGAGTTAGAGGAAATAATCAGGAACTGCCCTCGTTCGAGACAGACGATGTTATTTTCGGCTACCGTGAATGAATCAGTGGCTGATTTAGCCAAACTTTCTCTGGATAAGCCGGTTCGAATCATGATTGACTCGCCGAAATCCACGGCATTAGGGTTAACTCAAGAGTTTTTGAAAGTAAAGGACAACTCGAGCCGGAAGGACTCTAAATCTCCCACCGATTTAACAAGAGAGGCGATCTTGATTACCCTCTGTAAAACATCGGCTTTCAGTAAAGGACGAACAATAATTTTCTTTCGAAGTAAAGCCGGGGCCCATAGAATGAAAATCATTTTTTCCTTGTTTTTCCTCAAAGCCGCGGAACTCCACGGAAACTTGACACAACAGCAGCGGCTAGCAGCGTTACAACAGTTTAAGGATGGTCAAACGTCTTATCTTTTGGCTACCGATCTCGCCAGTCGCGGTCTGGATATCAAAGGGGTCGAGAGGGTGATTAATTACGAACCGCCTACACAATATGACGTGTACCTGCATCGTATTGGACGGACCGCAAGAGCTGGGGCCAAAGGCAGCGCTTTAACTTTGGTGGGAGAGTCGGATCGCAGATTGGTCAAAGAGGCTCGGAAACACTGTCTGGCTTCTCAAGGTGCAATCAAACAGCGTCGAGTTGATCCTAACCTGGTTAAAGATGTTAGGAAGGAGCTTGAAAACTTATCATCAACAATTGCTGAAATTCTTGTGGAAGAAAAAGAAGAAAAAGAAATCAAAAAGAGCGAGATGGAGTTGAAAAAGGGCCAAAATTTAATCGAACATGAGGACGAAATCAAAAGTAGACCTGCGAGGACTTGGTTTCAATCTGAAGCCGACAAAAAGAAATCTAAAAGTCTGTTCGGATTTTCTTTCCCTCGCATTCATGTTGATAGTTTGTTATGTGATGCGGTTCGGATTAGATTTTTGGTATCGCTTGACTGAGATTATTCGCGATGTTTATCTATTCATGTTTGTTTGTAGAAATCGGAACCTCAGCGCATACTAACAATTTCACTGCCGTTGACTCCAAGGCGGAGAAGAAAACTGGGATCAAGAGAGATCGGTTTGATGGCTTATCCCGTAAACAGAAGCGGAGAAAGATGGCTCAAGAAGAAGAGGCAAGGGAAAAGGTCCTCCCGGTGATCAATTCGTCAATCAGGGCAGCGAAAAAAGCTCAAAGGCCAATCAAAATTAACGCCAGCCAGGCCGACCAAGATTCACATCATCGTCTTCTGAATGAAAAGCTCAAATCACGCAAAAAATCAAAGAAACCCAAGAGTAACAAATTGAAGAGTACTTTTAGCACCGATTTGAAGGACAAGAAATCGTTTTCGAGCTCTTCTTCCAATGTCAAAAGAAAATTTGAAAAGAATATCAAGAAGGATAAAAAGAAAAAAAAATGAAATGACGAAGTGCAGGGCCTTTGGAAATCTGGATAAAGCCAAGCATGAATCAAATAGTTTCCTTTGGTGAAGCCCAGTTTTATTGCTGGATGAAACCAATGAACTTGTGGGATACCAGTGCCTCTTGGGTGAATTTCGCCAAAAGGAAAGGTTTTGATTGGTCACCTGTGTTCTTTGCCTAGCAATTCCAAAAAAAAAAAAAAAAAAAAAACTGATTCGTATCTCCTTGCAATCCGAGAACACACTTTAGATCTTGATGTCTATTAATGCCATGGTTTCTCCCTGTTTTATGGATAGATCACCATCTTGAAAGTTTGCTCCAGTTTTCACAAGCTTTAGTGTATTTTTAATCCTTCATACCTTCTTTTAATGATAAATTACTTGTCTAGCAATCAGACTGGGGTTATGTTGAATTTTGGCTTGGTAGGAAGTGACCAAGGCCCATCATCAAGTCAAAAAGGCTGGTAACACAATAGCTCATGACCAATTTTCTACTAAAGTCAGTAGATGAGTAAATGAGGGCTGCCTCTTCCATGATGCTGCCTACCTTTAAACAGAAACAAGGCTGATCTATCAGGAAACCTGAGATGAGAACCTTTTTACAGAAAATTTGCTTACATAGATTATTTAACTTTTTTTTATGGACTTTGGTCTTTGGAAAACCAAGTATCCTCTAGCATCTTCTACCTCTTTGAACATGTGATGACTCATTGGACTCATTTGACTGGACAATTTGTAAAATTTGTGTGTTTAAACCATTGAACCCAATGGACAGGCATAAAGGGCTGAGTAATGCCTTGTTTAACAAGTTTTGCCACTTGAATTGTTAATTTTTATGGCTTGACTTCTGTGCCTTGGATGAGTTGAAGTGGATTCCAACAGCTGCTTAGTACAGGTGAGGAACGTGGTCTGGAATCAATGTCAATTCTGTCAGAGATCTCAAAGAGGCTCTTTCCATTTTAAAGCTGATCTTGTCCCTGCTGAATCATAGCATGATCAAGTATAATTCAAGGGGGGGGGCTTTACATTTAGAATTGTCTTCAACTTCTCAACAATCATTCTAGAACATTGATCACATCAGCACCTTTTTGGATCTTGCCATCATCATTTTAAATTTTCAAGTAGATATCTCACTAGTTTTATCAATTTGAGCTATCAAACAAATTTTGCTGACATGAGACACTAAATTGATCAATTTATTCTCCCAGAAGATAGAGGCTCTGTGAGAGGTAAAGGGTAATGTTAAATTCATGGCTCATTGAGCCGTGCACATGGTTTGAAAGGGGCCATGTGGCATGCCACATGGTCCAATTTGGGCCATGTACAACCCCCCATGGCTCATGGAGTTGTGCCGCCCACCCAGCCCGGTCTGCCGCCATGTGGACTTCCACACGACTACATTCAAGGTGTGTGGAGTAGTACACGGCTCAAAAGTAGTTGTGTGGCATCCCACATGGCACCGGGCCGCAGTGAGCAAAAAAAGAAAGGAAAAGGAATGAAAGGGTGCTAACACAACCGTTAAACTAAATAAACCTTCCAAAAAAACAGAAATCAACCAAAAAATCAAAGAATGTTCATTTTGTGGTTAAAAAAAACAAAAAAATAAATAAATCAAAATCAAAATCAAAAAAAAAAATGGTACTATCCAATGGACTAGCCCTAAATTAAAAAGACCCAAAAAACCCAAGTAACTGGACTAGCCCTAAAGTAAAAACAAAAAAAAAAGACAAGTAACTTGACAAGCCCTAAAGTAAAAACACAAAAAAAATACAGCTAACTTGACAAGCCCTAAAGTAATTTTAACTTGACTAGCCCTAAAGTAAAAGGGCCCAAAAATTAACAAAGTCTTTTGAAAAGCCCTAAAGTAAAAGTTCCCAAAAAATTCAAGTCTTTTGAACCACCCTAAAGTAAAAACACCAAAAAAAAACAAGTTCAACTTGTGTTAAGCTGATCCCATCCCAAGCTTAACATAAGTTAAGCTTGTGATGGAATCAGCCCAACACAAGTTGAACTGAATTACCATTAAAATCTCATTCAAAACACTCAATATAATGATGTTAACTCAAAACACTCAACATAATGATGTTCAAAATGTGATAACCCTTTATATTAATAGAACTTGTTAGACGGATTAGAATTACAATTTATATGAAACCCAATCATGAAATGAAGTCAAAGTCTATTACAATCTAGGATACATTTGCAGTTGATCTTTGAGGTGATCAACCCAACCAGAGGCTTTTTTAGAAATCAAGGAACGTGGTTTTGCTACAATGGGCGGGATTGGAATAATTTCTCCCTCCAGTACTAATAGAAACCAATGGTTATTGTTTACCAAGGAAATGAACATTGGATCTTATTGATCAGTAACACCATTTTTCATTGCAGTATAAGCATCACATGACTCCAATGAAATGAAAAATATAGGTTTGGAATATGTGTCTGCTATAATTTGACCCATTTCTAATTTAGCCAGCCATTTTGAGGAGGGAATCTTTTCATTGATGTCTTCAGCATCAAGTCTTTTTTTTAATCTTCTCAACTTCCTTTGCATCACCAAGCATCTTAATGTAGCTTGCTTCATGTTTCTCAAATGTTTCAATCATTTCCTTCCAAACTTTAAACCAACCATGTTCTTCATAACCAAGAGATTTAGCAATGACTCTAAATCTTCAATTCCCATCTCCAATTGGATCCCAAGCCTCACCCAAGAACTTATGGAATTTCTTGGGTATTTTATTGAGGTATTTCACATTTGTTTCTTATCATTAAAACTAACTTAGTATTCATTTCTTTAATTGGATCAATGAAATGAATAATCACCAAAGATGAGCTTCTGGTTGAGCTTTTCTGCATATTCTCTTCCTCTGAAGAGGATTCTGATTCCAAATTAAGTGATCCTGATTCACTTTCAGTCTCTTCCTCTGAAATATTAAATTCAGATTCAGATTCTTCCTACTTTGACTAACAATTCATCACTAGTTAGTAACTAAGTTCATTAAACCAAAAAAATGAACATATCCCAAAAGAAAAGACTTACAATCTTTTGTCTTTTCTTGTTTGGAGCCCTTCTAGTTCTTTTTTCCCCCTTGAGTTGTTTTTTCACAAGCTCAAACCAAGATGGTTCTTGCCGCGTATCTGTCAATTTTGGCCTGCCCCTACTTGATTGTAAGACTTTAGGTTCAAGTCTTGGCTTGGATTGATATTTTGTAATCTTCTGAATGATATACTTCAATAGTCTGCTTTGCTCATGATCTGTAGATTCCAAGATCATTTCATTGACATTTTCATGTAACTGAGTAATGCTTAGCATTTCATTGAAATTGCACTGGAAAAACTAAAAAAGGATCAACCATTAGTGAATTAGGATTCATTAATCACATAGTGATTTGAACAATCCACCTTAATCAAACTTACAGAGCTAGAACTGCAAGGGTCATAGTCCAAACTCCACTGAGGATGAAAATCTTTGGGTACCACCAATCCTCTGAATGCTAGACAGTCACCTATTTTATGGGAACAGGGAAAACCCACAGTCTTGAAATATGACTTTGTGCAGACTTTCCCATCATGATCATGTTTGAAATTCTTAAGTTTTTCCTTAACAAGATGGATTTCCTCTAAAGACAATTTGTAACCCAATGGTAACAGTTCAGGAGGAAGAAATGTCCCTAACTTAATTCAAGAGTTATAAAGCGATGCATGAACTGCTTTAATTTGATTCAAAACTGTTCTTTCAAGGCTTTTCCAAACATCCAACAGGTTTCCCAAAGAGTTTGCAAGGAACTGTTTGAGAGTTTCATGGACCCCTTCAACCCAAGATGTTGTTTTCTTTCCAAAATCTGGGTTTATACAAGTCCACGCTGTTACAAACATCTCTTTGATAGGGAAAATGTTATTTTCCATATACTCAAGTACATCCTCATAGTCTTTCAAGAAACCCTATACAAATCAAAAGTTCAGAACCCAAAACTAGGAAGAATAAGAAGCAGTGATTTGGACCTACTCTGAGTTCAGCATCATTTACCTCTGCCTCCTCCTTGGTCTTTGAGGCCCCATACTTTGCCCACAGAGCCATAAAGCTTTTCCATCCTGCAACATCATTAACAAAGTGCACTTTACAGTTTGCTTGTATGTTTTTAGACAAGTGCCAAGTGCAACATTGTCTTGATGAATCTGGGAAACTACATTCAATTGCATGAATCAGAGCTTTTTCACGGTCTGTCACAAAGACTTTTGGAAGTCTCTCAGGATCATAAGCCAACTCCTTTAATGCATTTACAGACAAACTTTAGAGCTCAAACGTTTCTTTTGTTATAAAAAAAGAGCTTTTGTGAAATTTTTGCAATTGGCTGTCATTCCTACAACATGCAATAGTGGGGTCTTGTACTTATTTGTTTTATAAGTACAATCCAACATAGCAATATGATGGAATTGTTTTGAAAGCTTTAATTCCTCTGGATGTGCTAAGTACAGGGCCTCCAAGTGACCCTCTCCACTGAAATTTGACCGGTGAATCCAACTTGTTTCTTCAAGCTGTTCATATAGTACCTCCATAACACTTTTTCCCTTTAGTTCTGAAAGTGTGACCTTCCGCTTAGTGTTATAGATTTTTTTGTCATCAACATAATCCTGCCTATCAATCTTGCTCAATTTTCTCTTCAGTTTTAAATTATTGAGCCCATAATTCATGTCTTCTACTAGATTGTCTAAGGCCACCCCCAAAATTCTCCTCAGTTGAGGATGCACAGAGGGATGTTCAGATGGTTGATGGTTATGTTGGGTTTCTTTTTAGGAGAGGTGCCACAACAGGTCTGCCTTTGTGCAACTTGCATAATTAAAAACTTGCACCCAACCTTCCTTGTGTGAGTTTGTCTAGACTTTTTGGTAAGAAAACTTCCTGAATAGGAACCATGTCTATCACAGGCTAAATCCACATATTGGTCATGCTTTGAGTTGAAAACTGTTAAATCATAACCATGCTTCATTGCCCATGTTTGACAATAGTTTTGTGCCTCTTCCCTAGTAGGAAAATCTCTCAAGGGAGGTGGGTCAAGTGGATCTGCCATAGTTAAATAGTTATATTGATGGCATGCACTCCATCAGTTTCAATGAAATTAAATACAGCAAAGACCAGTAACATAAAATGTTACTCACCACCAGCAGTCATTTCCATTTGTGAATCATTTTGTTCCTTAATTGTCACCCTTGATGAGGATGCAATTGGGGCTTCCAATGTTTCATTACCCAAATCCTTTTTTTCTTTTTCCAAAGCTTTTTTGATGGCACTATCAATGTAGACCTTCCACACAGCCATGTCAGAAGAATGAGGGCTTGCCACTGTTCCCATGCAAAAAAATGCAATGACATCCTTCAGTATTCAATCCAACTTTCCATTGATCAAACAAAGTTTGCTCACTTGGAGTTGAGAAAGAATTGTTTGCAGATTTTTATATGATTTATGATTTCATTTTTCACTTTAATTTCACTTGGGTTTCACTTAAATGTCTCTTTGGGATTGCTAGTTGTGGAAAAACAGTCCCACAAAGTATGCATTAATCCCAAATTTGGGTTGACAGAACCCAAGTGTGGTCCAGGGGGTGCCGAAAATTCTGGCACAACTTCTGGGGGTTGTGCACCCCCAAACACGGCTAATTTGAGCCGTGTACAGGGGTAAACAGCTCAAATGAGCTGTTTCCAGGGGTTATAAGGCTCCTGAACAACCCCCCAGGGGTTGCGCATGTTTGAAACGGCCCTTTGTAGTCGTCTTTGGGCCCCCACAGCTCATTTGAGCCGTGTAGGGCCCTACACAACTACCACACGGTTGGAGCCGTGAATTAAACATCACACAGAGGTAAATTATAAGGTGAATATTTAAAAATATCACCTTGAATTATGTATTCAACAAATAAATATTGACAATACAAGGAAAAGTCAAGATGGCCAGGTTCTAAGTGTTGATGGACATGTGTTGTATAGAGATGCAGTTCATTTTCATCAATATTCATTATGTATTTTTAAATCAAAGTTCTTAGAGAAGAACCTCATTATGTATCACTCAATCCAAAAATTCTCAAATAAAAAGCAAAATAAAAGGGTAAAAGGAATTATTCAATAATATATTGATGCCATGTTTGGCTGAATGCACACCTTTTGGGGTTTTTCCCCATTGCATGAAGTAATGTGAATCTTCAAGTACATTAAAGTAAAAAATTTATTGATTTTGATTGCTTTCTTTTTTTGAATTTTTCACATGTTGAGCCTTAAAGGCTCCTCTGGAATGGTAAAGCATGCATTCTAGGCCTGTAGGCCAAAAGAGCCTCAATTCAATGCTTCAAAAAATTCCCTGTGTGGGGTCTGTCCAGGTTTTGGATCTATGGATTATTTGAATCAAAGAAATTAACTTGAGGTATTCCAAGATGGAAACATGTAGTCCTTATATATTCATTTCTCAGGAGGAGTCTAAATTTGAGTTCAAATCTGAGAAATAAATAAAAATAAAAATAAAAAACTTTAAAAAAAATCTTAACAATTAATATATCTGTTATACATTGATTTTTTTTTCAATAAATTAGATTCTTCTGAAAGATTTTGAATACTGTTTTAATAACAAGAAAACATAAAAAATTTCAAAAAAAAAAAACCAAAAAAAACCAGATAGAAATTAAAATTTATTAGTAAATGGAGATTTCTCATTCAAAGAGAAGTTTTGGACCAGCTCCAAAATTCCAAAAACATTGATATATTTTACAATTGAACCATCTGTTGTTTTCTCTTCATAATTCATTGGCAAAAATCAACTATAAATGGGATGAAAAATTTCAATATCATACTGCTGATCCTCCTCAAGCCATCCCAATCTAATCTCATATTTCATATTTTTCTGTTCAGCTGTGGATTCTACCTCTCAATTTAGCTTGCTTGAGCTCATGATGCCTTATTTTTGGATTTTCAAAAAAAAAACTCCTGACAATTTTTACCCTGGTTGTTCCCTTTTTTTGAATTAAAATGATTTTGGATGCCCAAAATCTTATCAAAAGTCAAACCTCTCCAGTTAATTCTAAATAACACCAACCCACATCTATTTCCAACTTTGATACTCACATAAAAACCCACCTTACACCAACCTTAAAAGAATCAACTTCATCATACTTCCTGTCCCGTAAATTAAAACTTGCCATCAAATCAGGATCTAATCCCCAAAATACTCATCTTTTCAAGACCTCATCAAAATATTCATCACAAAAATACCTAATAACTAACTCCATTGAGCAATCCCCTCTGACTATTCCAAAAAAAATCCCTTCTATTTCCCTATATTATAATAATCACTCCCCCCCTTTCTATTAGAAACCACTAGGAAATTTCCAGGCTGATCCTATTATTTTGCATTCTTCTCCAAACCCAGGCTTCTACTGAAGTTTTGAAAATAAAAACAAGAACTACTGGTTCATTCCAGTTATTTTCCACTCTTCCCCCTCCCAGTCACTCCTCCTTCCCCCCACCCCACTTTTTCACTTGATTTTAGATTTATTTGGAATGAATTCAAATTTGATTTTGAATTTAATCTAAAATAAATTTCAAATTAATTCCTAAATTAATTTTCAGCTCCCTTAAACCCTCCCTGAACGCATTTGAGGTAATTTCACTGACATGAATTCCTTTTTATTCCATTTTGTAGGGGTTCTATTTTTTCCAACCATCATCCAAAACACTACTTTGTTTATCCAAAACATTAAAAGATTTTTTTATTGTTTTGAATTGATATCTCCTGTTGGAATTTGGCATCAAGGCAAGATTTTTTTTGCATAAAAATTTTCTGATCCATTTTTTTTGCAGTTATTTTTTTATTTGCTTTAGAACATTATAAGGAACCAATAAAACAAATCCAATGGTCAAATTTGTTCTGGGCATCAATTGATCAAAAAATTTAAAGATATCATTCAATAATTTGGAATTCAAAACAAAGATGGGAAAAAAATTAAAACTCTAAATTATATCTGGAGGTTGCTGAATTAGGGCTTGATGGCTATGAGAAATCAATCTTTTGAATTTTAATATTTTCAAGCCAACTGAAGGGGATCTGAAGGATTCTCAGGATATGTTTGATAAATTTCACCAATTTGACAATGGAAAATTATTTTTTTAAGTATTTCTAATGAAGGATAAATTTTTTCTTTGGTTAATTTTGTACCATTGTACCAAATATCTAATTCTGATACAAATTACATCAAATTTTTCACAACTCAAATTCACCATTTACATAAGTTTCTCAGCTCAATAAGACATTGCAGAAAATAGTGGAACAATGTGGGAAACAGGATGGTATAAATTCATGGAGTTTCAGAATCCATTTTCAAATATATCAAAAAAAAGCTGTTGTTTCCTTTCAAAAGGAATACAAATCACTAAATATAAAAGCAAGAAAATCATCCAGAATATTATTATCAATTCTTGAAAATTAGCAAGGGCTCCGTTTTAATTAAACTGGGAAATCATAAAATGAAATAATATGTCATTTTTATCTCCAGTTGGTCTTGAAATAGGCTCATAAATTCTGATTTTTAACCCCACATCTTTTTCAAAACTCATTTATTCTGCAATAATACTCACTTTCATTGTGGTAAAATTTTCTCCTTTTCCTGTATTCTGATGGTTCCAACCAAAATTTCTGATGTAAAATTAACCAAAAACTCAAAAAAAATAAATATCACCCAAGGTAAATTTGTGTTTCTGTAATGGGCAATGAAAAATTCACAGCTCAAATGAGTTGTGTACATGACTCATTTGAGCCATGTGGCATGGCAACACGACTACATTGTAGCCATGTGGCCTGCATCCTGACCACATTTGAGTTGTTCAGTGCCCTACATGGCTCTAATGTAGTTGTGTTTCCGTGCCACACAACTACCAGTCTTGTGGGCCAATAATAATAATAATAATAATAATAATAATAATAATAATAATAATAATAATAATAATAATAATAATAATAATAATAATAATAATAATAATAATAATAATAATAATAATAATAATAATAATAATAATAATAATAATAATAATAATAATAATAATAATAATAATAATAATAATAATAATAATAATAATAATAATAATAATAATAATAATAATAATAATAATAATAATAATAATAATAATAATAATAATAATAATAATAATAATAATAATAATAATAATAATAATAATAATAATAATAATAATAATAATAATAATAATAATAATAATAATAATAATAATAATAATAATAATAATAATAATAATAATAATAATAATAATAATAATAATAATAATAATAATAATAATAATAATAATAATAATAATAATAATAATAATAATAATAATAATAATAATAATAATAATAATAATAATAATAATAATAATAATAATAATAATAATAATAATAATACACTAAATAAAAATAAAATAAAAACAGAAATCACTCCAAAAATTGAAATATTGGTTTTTTGGTTAAAAAAACAAAAAGAAATAAGAAATCAAATAAAAAGAAAAATAAGTAAAAATAAATAAATAAAAATAAAAAAATAAAAAAACTGAAAAAAACCAACCCAAAAAAAAAAAAGTTTAACTTGACCAGCCTTAAAGTAAAAACACCAAAAATTACAAGTTCAACCTGTGACTAGCCCTGAAGTAAAAGTGCCAAAAAATACAAGTTTTTTGTCCAGCCCTGATGTAAAAACACCAAAAAAAACCAGTTCAAATTTTGTTAAGCTGATCCCATCACAAGAAGTAAAAATACACCTTATGACGGCATCAGCCCAACACAAGTTGAACTGACTTACCATTAAAATCTCATTCAATACCCTCATCATAATGATGTTAACTCAAAAAACTCAACATAATTATTTTCAAAATGTGATAACCCTTTATATTAATAGAATTTCAAGATCAGAATCAGAGCCCAAACCCAAATGATGAAATTAAAATGATTTCTTTAAATTGGAATACAACTCAAGTTGATCTTGGAGGTGATCAACCCAACAAGCTGATTTTTTAGAAATCATGGAAAATGGATTGGAAACTATGGGTGGGATTGGAATCACATCTCCCTGAAGCACAAGCTGGGCCCAATGGGTATTTTTAACAAAGCAAATGAAAATAGGATCTTATTTTTCTCTTACATCCATTATCATAGGTGTATAAGTACAACATGAATCCAATGAAATGAAACATATTGGTCTTCCATAAGTATCTGCTATGATTTGATCCATTTCCAAATTTAAAAGCCATTTTGATTATGGAATCTTTTCATTGATGTCAACAACATCAAGTCTTTTTTATATCTTTTCAAAATCTTTAATGCCCCCAAGGATCTTAGAATAGCACCCCTTATTTTTCCTCAATTTTTCAACCAATTCCTTTTGTACAATAAACCATCCATTCTCATCATACCCAAGTGATTTAGAAATTCCTTTAAATCCAAAATTTCCATCACCAACTGGATCCCAAACCTCACCCAAGAACTTATGCAATTTCTCAGGTATTTGATTGAGATAATTCACTTCCTACAAACAAAAAGTAGTTAGCCACAATTCTAATCTCATTAAAGGAATAAAAACTCACCAAAGATGAGCTTCTGTTTGAATCCTCCATTTTGTCTGCTTCATACTTTGAATAGGAATCTGATTCCAACGGCAGCAAACCAGATTAAATTTCAGTCTCTTCCACTGAACTATGAAGTTCAGATGAAAGGCCATACTTGCACTACAGAAATAATTACCCCATTAGTTCATTAAACCATAGAAATGAACATTTCTCAAAATCAAAGACTTACTATCTTTGGTCTTTCTGATCCCCTTTTAAGTGTTTCTTCAGTCTCATCCTCTGAACTATGAGATTCAGATGAAGAGCCATCCTTGCACATCAGAAATCATTTTCCCATGAGTTCATTAAACCATAAAAATGAAAATTTCAAAAAAAAAAAAGAATTACAATATTTTGTCTTTTCTTCTTTGGTTCCCTTCTAATTATCTTTTCCCGCTTAAGTTCATTTTTATAATGTTCAAATCAAGAAGGATCTCAACAGGTATCTGTCAATTTTGGACAGCCTCTGCTTGATTGAAAGACTTCAGGTTCAAGCCTTGGCTTTTATTAATTATTTATTGTCTCCTTCATCAAGTGCTTCAACAGCCCTCAATAATCTTGTTCAGGATGAGCCAAGATCATTGAATTGAGCTTCTCATGTAACTGAGAATAGTTGAGCAGTTCATCAACATCAACCTTCAAAAATTAAAAAGGATCAAATATTAGTCAAGTAGGAATCATCATTCAAAAAGAATTAATCACAAAGTGATTTGAACAATCCAAAAATCCAACTTAAACCCACTTACAGAACTATAACTGCAAGATTCATTCTCCAACCTCCACTGGGGATGAACATCCTCAGGCACAACGGATCCTGTTGAAACTAGTAGGTCACCTATTTGGTAGGAACAGGGAAAAACCATAGTCATCAAGTGTGACTTGGTGCACACTTCCCCATCATAGTTCCAATTTAATCTCTCTGTTGGTCCACAAAAAGTTTGATTGCCTGTAAAGACACCTTGTATCCCAATGGTAACAGTTCAGAAGGAAGAAATATTCCAATCTTTATTTGAGAGTTGTAAAGGGCCACCTGAACTGATTTAATTTGATTGGACACCGTTCCCTCTAGGTTTTACCAAACATCCAACATGTTTCCCAAAGAATTTTCCAGGAATCATTTGAGAGTAGCATGGGCCTCTTCAACCCAAGACATTATTTTATTTCCAAAGTCAGGGTTTTTTCAATTCCAAGCTGTTAAAAATGTCTCTTTGATATGGAAGACATTATGATCCATATAATCAAGCACATCCTCACGGTCTTCCAAGAAACACTTTATACAAGTATAATGTAAGAAACCAAAAACTAGGAAGATTAACATTAGAGGCAATGAGCTGGCAGTTACTCCAAGTTCCAAATCATTGACCTATGCCTCCTCCTTGGTTTCTGAGGCCCCATTCTTAGCCCACAGAGACATAAAGCTTTGCCACCCTTCAACGTCATTATTAAAGCACACTTTACAGTTTGCTTTTATGTTCTTAAAAAATTTCCATTGAAAACACTGTCTTGTTGACTCAGGCAAAATTTTTTCTAGAGCACAGATCAAAGCTTTTTCACTTTCCATCGCAAAGAATTTGGGAAGTCTCTCAGAACCATAAGCCAACTCCTTTAGTGAATTGACAGACCAACTTCAGAACTCAAACTTTTCTCTTGTTATAAAAACAAGAGCTTTTGTGAAAGTTTTCTGGTTGGCTGTGATTCCTACAACATGCAATAGGGGGATGTTTTAATTATTTGTTTTATAAGTACAATCAATCATAGCTATATGATGGAATTGTTTGAAAAGCTTTAATGACTCTGGGTGAGCCAAGAATAGGGCCTCCAAGTGACCCTCTCCACTGAATTTTGCTTGATGAACCCAACCTGAACTACCAATTTGTCCAAATAGGACCTCCATAACACTTTTTACCTTCAGTTCTTCAAGCGCTACCTTATGCTTAGTGTTATAGATTGTTTGGTCTTCAACATGTTTTCCACCATCTACCTTGCTCAATTTTCTTTTGATTTGAATTGTATTGATCCCATCTTTCATGTCTTCTTTTAGATTTTCTAAGGCTACCTCAGAGATTCTCCTCAGGTGAGGATGCACTGAGGGGTGTGGAGATGGTTTGTGTTTATTTTGATAATTTCTGTAGGATATTTTCCACAAGGGGTCTGCCTTTGTGTGACTTTCATGGATTGAAAACTTGCACTCAACCTTTCTTGTGTGAGTTTGCCTTGACTGTTTGGTGAGCAATTTCCCAGAGTACAAACCATGTCTATCACATCCTAGATCCACATATGTATCATTCTTTGAGTTGAAAACTGTCAAAGCGTAACCATGCTTCATTTCCCATGTTTGACAATAGTATTGTCCCTCTTCCCTAGTAGGAAAAGCTCTCAAAGGAGGTGGGGCAAGTGGGTCTGTCATATTTACATAGTCATAGTTGCATATTCATAGTTCAGTTTCCATCAAATTAAATAAGGCAAAGAACAGAGTAACATAAAATTTTATGCACCACCTGAGGTCATGTCTAAATGTGAAGCATTTTGTTCCTCAATTTTCACCCTTGATGAGGATGCAATTGGGGCTTCCAATGTTTCATTACCCAAATCCTTTTTTTCCTCATATTTGTTCATGGCACTATCAATGTAGTCCTTGAACTCACCCATGTTAAAAAAAGGAGGGCTTTCCACTTTTCCCATAATGCAAAAATAATGCAATGGTAATTTAGTATTCAATCCAAATTTCAAGTGAACAACTACAAAGTTTGCTCACTTTTGAGTTGAGAAATATCAATTTTGTGGGACGTTTGTTTGCAGTTTCCTATAGTGTCACTTTAATTTCACTTGATTTCACTTTATTTCACTTTAATTTCACTTTATTGTCACTTCATGATTGCTAGGTGTGGTCCAACAGTCCCACATAGTATGTGTTGATCCCAAATTTGGGTTGATGGAACCCAAATGTGGTCCAGAGGGTGCCAAAAACTTTGGGACAACCCCTGGGGGTTTGTTTAGCCCTGGCCATGCGCCAAAAGCACCATGAACAGGGGTAAATGGCCCAAAAACACCATTTATGGGGGGTATACGGCCCTCTGTGGGTTGCATGTGTTTGAGAAGACCCCTTGGACGCGTGTAGACATGTGTTTTGGCCCACACACGCGCTTTGGATGGGTGTGTGGGCCCCCGGGCATTGATTGGGCCATGTAGGGCTCCACACAACTCCCACACGACTTGGATTTTTGAATTTATCATTTCCCTTCTGTAATTTTAATTCAGAATTAATTGAAATGCTATTTTATATAGACCCACTCAAAACCTTTATCAAATTTAGTTTTTTTTTTAAAAAAAAAATCCATTTGTTT
This sequence comes from Puccinia polysora, assembly GCA_025617555.3. Taxonomy (NCBI): domain Eukaryota; kingdom Fungi; phylum Basidiomycota; class Pucciniomycetes; order Pucciniales; family Pucciniaceae; genus Puccinia; species Puccinia polysora. The sequence continues at coordinate 19,041,327 of CM062619.1, forward strand.
TTTTTTAAAAAATAAAAATTCTAAATTATATTCACTGTCAAATTAGATAAAATACTTTTGAATTTAATCACCCATTCAACTTATATTAATACAAGAAATAGAAAAGCAAAGATTTTCCTTTTTTTCTGATGGAAGTCAAAACTTACACCCCTCACATTTTTGAAAATCAAACTCATTCTTTTGAAAATTTAAATTGGTTTCATTTTTATTTCTTATTCCATTTCATAAGTAATTGCTTAAATCCCCTTGTATTTATTGGAATTGTTTATTCCAGATACAGAAAAGATGTGAAATTAATTTTTGGAATAATCAATCATTCCATGTTCTCCTTGTTTTATTATTTTCATTTCCACTCTTTTCCTCTTCTTTTTTCTGGTTTCATTCCTTGTTCTATGTCTCATCCTATCTCTATCAGTTCAATAATCTCTACCATTTTTTTCAAAAATCTCTACTAATTCAAATGTTTTTCTCTCAGATATAAGCGTGTGTGTTTACTTCAATTATCTACATGTCACATTCTCTGTTAAATCCCTCATTTCTCCTCACCTAAGCATAGATTCCGAAAAAAAGAGAATTTCTCTTTGCCTCATACTTTTCTCTGCACGCAAAATTCTCAATCCCTTAGGTATGTTTGTCTCATCTCCACATTTCACTTCATATCTTCTCAGTTTGCTGTTTTCTTTCATCATTTTATGCTTTGATGTTTCTGTAATAATCTTAATCCTTGTCTATGTGTGCCAAATTATGAGTCCCCTAGCCACTCAGCCCATTATTCCCTCAGCCCCTTAGTCCAAAAGTCTAAGACCCTTAGGTATGCTGAACCTCAAAATTAATAAGATTTTTGGCATTTGTCCTGATAGTTCTTTAAAAAATCCATAATCTGTCTTCAAGAAAAATTAATCCTTGCTTTTGTTTCCTTCTTTAGCTCATTTTCAATCAGGATATAAATTCAAATTTCAAAAGATATATTTTTACCAAAACAATGTTCAGTGTTGATTCCAAATAAATTTCTTTAGTTTGGAGGATTTGTGAGCTATTGGAAAAAAAATCATATGATGAAATATCTTCAGTTGAACTGAAAATCTGGAAGTGGATTGAAGAGAGCAATTGGATGACATTGTTAGAATTGAAGGGGTTTTTTGCTTAAATTTGCTTCTTTGGTTTTTCTGGGCAATCATTTTTCTTCAAATAAATATTGTGGGAAAGTTCATAATTATTTGTGTATAATCAGTCACTTCAAGATGTGAGGATGATTTTTTAGAGGTATGGAGAAATTGAAATATATTGCAGTGAGTGGTTTTAAATTTTTAAATGGTGAAGTTTTTAATGTGTGGAAAAATGAGGATATCTGAAATTATGTCTGAGTTGGATGGAAGTGAGAAAAAAGGGATGGCTGATGCATTAAAATTTATTTTTGAGGTTGTGGGTACCTTTAAATAGTATATTTTCAGGCACAGTCTAAATTCACACCAGAGAAATTACTAAAATTAAGCCTTTTTTTTAAAAAAAAAAACACATTATTTTAGTATTTTTTTTTTTTACTAGAATCATTCCAAAAGGCATCATTGGCATAATTAGAGTGATTTTTTTACTGTGATTATCCCTTTAGGCATGGTTTCACACCCAAGGAAGTTATGTAAACCTTAAAAATATTTTCCAATAGAAAAAATGCATGATTTTAGACATTTAAGCTTTTTGATGCCTTTTTAAGGTTTACAGGAGTGTCCTGGGTAGAACACCTGCCTAGTGAGGATATGTTGGGCCCACCAAGGCCTGTAAGTGTTAATTGAGGACTTGGGGGGAGGCCTTTGGGGGCTAAATTAAGGCCACAAGAGCCCCTGTTGGGTCCTTCTGAGGTAGAATTCTTTGGAGAACTTAATGATAGACAACACTTGAGTTAATAGGGTTTATCAGAGTTAAAAATTTCAAAAATTAAGTTTCTTATTTTAGAAATTTATCAGAATTAAAATTTTTGAAAAGTTGAATTTCTGATTTTAGGCCCTCTCTTTTTTTCTTCAGAAATTTTTTTTTTTTATTTAAAAAATTTTTTTCATTATCCATTTTGATAAAAAACTTTTTTTTGAAAAATTGATAATTTTCCTAAAATAAGTGATTTAATTTTTTCAAAATTTCAAATCTTATATGCCCTAATGCAATATGGAAAAATACAACAAATATTTATATTTGGCAAGAAATTGAAATATGAGCCCCAGATTTGAAAAAAAAACTTCTTGAAGTATGAGGAAAATAAGGAAAATGATGATAATTGATTTTCTTTACACAAACTGTAATATTTCCAGTAGAATTTAAACAACCTTGAATATTTTAGACTGCTCCCTTTTCATTGGCATCTTCTTAGTTTGAGACCAACTTGAGACTATCCCCCTCTGGGTGCCACTTTGAGAAATCCCAAAGTCAATTTTCATGGATGAGGATATAAAGTGGTACCACTTCAGGATTGATCAAACTTATGCTTTCTTTTCATTTTCACTGGTCTCCCCCTTTTAAAAATCAAAAAAAATACTTTATTGAAAATTGAAAGAATAATCAAAATAAAAATTTACAAAGAATCTAGTGTAAAAGAATAAAACCTTAATATTTCTTCATAATAGGGCATATCAGAGTTAAGCAAACCTGCCATTAAAAATCACAAAAACCCACTTATTTCACATCAGACATGTCAGAGTTAACTGGAAATAAGTGCGTTTTTTCAAATAAAGTATTTAAAGGCTTCCACCACCTTTCCACGTTATCCACCCCTGGCTTCCCAGATCCTTCCAACTCCAACCTCATTGGAAAAAATTTGATTCATTGCTCTTCATCTCTTCATGACTCTCATCACTTTATTGCTTTCATCACATCCAGCTAACTCTCATCCAATCACTATCCTGATCAGTTCATCACTCTCATACGTGTATTGCTTTCATCAAATCCAGCTAACTCTCATTGGATCACTATCCTTATCACTTCATTGCTCTCATCCATTTATTGCTTTCATCACATCCAGCTAACTCTCATTGGATCACTATCCTCATCACTTCATCACTCTCATAACTTTATTGCTTTCATCACATCCTAACTCTCATTGCTTTATCCCTCTTTTTGCTTCATAACTCTCATCTCTTCCTATTCTCTTTGCTTCATCACTCTCATCCTCTCATCACATCATCACTGTCACCACTTAAACACTCTCATAGCCCTTCATCCCTTCATCCCTCTTACTATTTTTAAATTTCCCCTCAGCAATCCTCCCCGCAAGTCCACTAAACAATCCAATGGACCAAAGAAAACATCCCCCAGGAACTCAAAATCCAACAATCCTCCCCCATCAGCTTCCAAAGGCTCAAGTCAGCTCAAAAGAGCTGATCACATCATCCTGGTAAACTGGCTCAAAATTCTGTCCAACTACAATGCTTGATTTGGATCCAACAATGAAAAATGTGTTGGCCAACCTCCATCCTCTAAGGTCAATGGTTATCTCCTGATGGCCAATGTGATGAGCTGAGAGTTTAAAGACTGGGTGAATTTACCAGAGGAACACAAAGGATGAGACTGAGAGCAACAACAAAGAAAACAAGGAAATATCAAAATGAAGAAAATGAAAGAAATCCCACCACCGTGACTGGATCAATGGGTGACACAAGCCGCAGGAATTGATGGAGGACAACAAGGAATTGGTTCTGAGAAATTGGTTGAGATCGAAGAAAACGCAGGAAGTTTTCTATAGATCAAATCAGGGATCCACCTCTGTACGCGATTCAGGAAGAAGGTTAGAGAGTGATTATAGGAACAAAACAAAAATAATGAGAAACGAAAAGGATCGTGGAGATCATACCAAACTGGATTGATGATTGAAGGCGGTTATTTTTAGGAGATTGGACAAAGTTGAGTTTAGAGGAGGGACGAGAGGATTAAAGTCAAGAGATCGAGTGAGATGGTGAAGGAGTATGGAATGAAGTGGTGAAGGAGTTTTATTCTAAGGAAAAGGCGGAAGGGATAATAGGGCGGTAGGGATGATAGGGCGGTAGGGATAATTCAGGAGAGTGATAATTTATAAGTGTGAGAGGAAGAGCAGGAACGTAAAGGAGAAGAAAGAACGTTGGAGCAGTAGAGGAATGAGGCGACAGGTTCCTGGCATGTGGGAGGGAGCGCACAGACAGGAGAGAAGGCTCATGAATCTTCAACACCCCCCTCAGTTTGGGATGAACGACCAAAACAGACGAGGAGTAAGGAGTCAAGAGAGTTACGGGAGCATGCCTTGGTGAGTGCATCAGCTATCATGAACTGAGAAGAAACAAGTTTAACGTTGATTTGATTCTTGTTGAATTTCTCTTGGATGTATTTGGCTTTAATATTGAGGTGTTTGGTTTTAGAGTGGGACCCAAAATTTTTGATTTTGTTGAGGAGACCCAAGTTTTCAATTTGGAAAAGGGTAGGTTTGAGATTGGTTTTCCAAAGCTCTTGTATGAGATTGGTGATCCATTCGTTTTCCTGATTAGCATTGGCTAGGGAATTTAGTTTGGATTTGGTGCAGGACATTGCGATGTTTCTCTGACTACCACTATACCAAGAGATAGGACACGATTTCCAAAAACAGATGTATCCGGATTGAGACTTTCTCAAATGATGATTGTCCCCCCAGGTAGTGTCGGAGAAGTATTGGAGTTGTAAATCTCCAGTGCTCGAAGGTTTAAGCTGGAGCTTGAACTCCTTAGTGCCCAACAAATATCGAAAGCAGTGTAGAAGTTTTTTCCAATGGGAGAGCCCAGGAGAATTGTTGTAACGGGAAAGGATGGAGATGGCTGGAGCCAAATTGGGGCGAGTGCGGCAAGCCAAAAATTTCAAGATCCCAGTGTAGCGCTTGTAGTTGATGTTGAGTCTGGAGAATTTTTCAAGATCTTTGTCGGAGGCTTTATTTAGGCAGGCACCAGGAGATAGAGGAGTTACCACGGATTTTGAATGGGCAAGATTCAATTTGTCAAGCGTCTTGTCAATTAGTTTTCTTTGATCCAGAGAAATGGATTCTTTTGTGACGTTGATATCCATGCCGAGAATTGTATTGGGAAAGTGAGCGGAGGAATTGGGAAATCTAGAGAGGAAAGCAAGAGAAAAGGAATCCACGTCTCCCACAACTAGGAGATCATTGACATGGAAGTAGACATAAGAGTTGGAAGAGTTGTTGATGAACAGGCAAGTATCACTATTGGAGGAGATGAATGAGATTTTGTTCAGCCATTGAGTCAGCTTATCGAACCAATTAGCCGGGGCTTGTTTGAGTCCGTAAAGAGATTTGTTCAGTTTGAGAAAGGGAGAGGTTTGTTTACAGAATTTGGGGGTTTTGATGTAAATGTCCTCCTTGAGTGGAGCATGTAAGAAGGCGGCCTTGAATTAAAACTGTTTGATTTTCAAATTCTTGTTGCAGCAGAGATTGAGTAGAGCAAGAAGAGAAGAGAATTTACCGGTATGTGCAAAGGTGTCAAAGTAATCAACCCCGTGAACTTGTTGGAAACCCTGTATACAAAGTCTTGCCTTTTTTCTTTCATTACTGGATTTGGTCGCTGGTTTTATCTTCAGAACCAGCGTTGTATTGAGATATTTGGGAGGAGTTAACGTACATTCTTCCCAAACATCATGATTTTTGATGTTATTAAATTCTTTGTCGATTGCGTCTTTGAAAGATTCTATGCGTTCGTCCAAGTAAGAGTATTTAATGGGCTTAACGTTCAAGTTTCTGGTTCTAAGTGAGTATTGAGCGGCAGATCCGTCGGCGATAGGAGCTGGTTCAGTCAAGTCGTCAGAATCGGGGTTTTCTTCTTTGGCACTGACAAATTCTTCTAGGGAGGACTCTGAAGGTTCATCTCTGCTTGCGTCGACATCAGGAGAGTTAGTGGTGTGAACGGAGGAAGTGTCAGAGGATTCAATCAAGGTAGGAAGAGTGGGAGGTTCAGTAAAATCATCCTTGAGGATTGTGGATTTAGAGGATGAGTTTGACTTCGCCGGATTGAAGTCTAGGAATTCGATGTGTTTGGTGTTGAAAACCCGTCCACTTCCAGTTAGGATTTGGTAGGATAAGAGCTCGTCATTGTATCCCACAAGAACTTCCGGAATCCCTTTTGGATTGAGCTTAGAACGGGGAAGTCCGGGAGGAGCAAGGAAGACAAGATTAATACCGATGGGCTTGAAGAAGGACAGGGGTATATCTTTGTTTTGGAAAAGCTTATAGGGGGAGGACAGACTCTTGTGAGCAGGGATTTGGTTGAGAACGAGGGTGACGGATCGGATGAGTTCGTGCCAGAGAGACTTTCCAACTTGAGAGTCCTCAATCATAAATCGCAGGCTCTCCACAATGGTGCGGTTAAATCTCTCGGCAAGACCGTTTTGTTGGGGTGTATAAGGGTCAGATTGTCGCATACAAATCAGATTGGTGTGGCAGAAGTTGATGAGAGAGGAGTTAATGAACTCAGTACCGCGGTCTGAATGCAGTATGTCAGGAAAATAACCAAAGCTTTTAGCTTCCAAACTCAGGAGATGAATGAGAACTTCTGGAACCTCGCTTTTCTGTTTAATGGGAATGGCTGAGCAATATCAGGTGGAACTGTCGACAATGGTGACAAAGTACTTGTGTCCTCTGGTTGATGTGACGAGAGGACTGACAAGATCCAAGTGAATTTCTTGAAAAGGTTTTTGAGCTTTATTATGGGAGTTTTTAAAGCTTGCACGAGTGATTTTGCAGGAGGCACAGATCTCACAAGGTTTCTCCATTTTTATCGGGATGTTTAACTTACTTTGGATGCGGTGGTAACTCACATGGCCAAGCAATTTGTGAAGGAATTCTGATGAGGAAAGGAAGGAAAAGGGTTGGATTTCTTCAGCAACTACGGTGGGAAGATTGTTTATGTAGTAGCCTTTGTATACAACTTCTTCGTTTTTGAGTATTCAAAATTTAGACTTCTCAAAGTTAATGAAATATCCGTCCGACAAGAGACAGCGAGAGGAAATGAGATTGGCACGTAAGTCTGGAACATATAGAACGTTCTTGAGCAGGATAGAAAGGGAGCCTAATTTGATCTCAATGTCACCGATACCCTCAATCGTCAGGTCTGCATTCTTAGCCCCAGTTTTAACGAGTCCTATTTCTTTATTTGAAAAGGATGCGAAAAGATTGATGTTGGGAGTCATGTGAGAGGAAGATCCAGAATCTAGAATGAACATGGCGGAGGATAGTTCAAAGGGGGCATGATAAAAACAACTGACGGTTGTGGAAGCACCGTTTTTTCTTTTCAAGAATTCCTCTCTGGGTTCGGGATGAAGGGCCCAGAAGTTGGCCGGAGAGTGAAAGGCATTCAAATTATGCCTGCCATTTGAGCATCTAGGGACATCGGTTCTTCTATCTATGTTAACCAAGGCTGAAGGGAAATTAATGGAGTTATCTTCTTTGATCTTGACGTTATTGAAATGTATCTGAATGTGTTCAAGGACGGTATTGGGATTAATTAGGTTTTGATTGTGAGTGATTCTGTCTTTGATATTGGCCATGGAAGGTGGAAGTTTGTGAATGAGCATGTAGGCAAGAATGTCGGTTGGTATCTCAATTCCTACTTCATGTAGACGACAAATGGCTATCTTGGCTCCAGTGATAAAGCTCTGAATGTCTCAAAGATTGAAAGTGAGGTTTTGCAAGTTGTCAAATACGCGGGCTCGATTGGATGCGTCCAAGGAAGCAAAGAATTTGATAATGGCCTTCCAGATCAATTTAGCGTCCCCTTTGTTTTTTGGGGTAATGATGTTGGCGTGAATAGACGAGTCGAGCTTGGAGGTGATGATGTATCTCAAATAGATGTTATTGGTCTCGGAGAGATTGGTTTTATCGTCGAAAAGAGCGTTCTTGATCCCCTGAATATCCAACATGTTGACGACTCTGGTTTTCCACAACGAGAAGTTGTCTGAGTTGAGTTGGGGTATCAATTTGATTGCGGTCTTTAAGATAGTTTGTTGGAGCTGATCGGCCATGGTGTCTGGAATTGGAGACAAGATTCTCGGTTGTTTTGACTGTTAATTGTGATGAGTTGAGAGTTTAAAGACTGGGTGAATTTACCAGAGGAACACAAAGGATGAGACTGAGAGCAACAACAAAGAAAACAAGGAAATATCAAAATGAAGAAAATGAAAGAAATCTCACCACCGTGACTGGATCAATGGGTGACACAAGCCGCAGGAATTGATGGAGGACAACAAGGAATTGGTTCTGAGAAATTGGTTGAGATCGAAGAAAACGCAGGAAGTTTTCTATAGATCAAATCAGGGATCCACCTCTGTACGTGATTCAGGAAGAAGGTTAGAGAGTGATTATAGGAACAAAAAAAAATAATGAGAAACAAAAAGGATTGTGGAGATCATAACAAACTGGATTGATGATTGAAGGCGGTTATTTTTAGGAGATTGGACGAAGTTGAGTTTAGAGGAGGGACAAGAGGATTAAAGTCAAGAGATCGAGTGAGATGGTGAAGGAGTATGGAATGAAGTGGTGAAGGAGTTTTATTCTAAGGAAAAGGCGGAAGGGATAATAGGGCGGTAGGGATGATAGGGCGGTAGGGATAATTCAGGAGAGTGATAATTTATAAGTGTGAGAGGAAGAGCAGGAACGTAAAGGAGAAGAAAGAACGTTGGAGCAGTAGAGGAATGAGGCGACAGGTTCCTGACATGTGGGAGGGAGCGCGCGGACAGGAGAGAAGGCTCATGAATCTTCAACACAATGAACTCAAGAACAAAAAAAAAGGTAGGCTGGATCTGTCATCCAAACAGATGAGGGAGCAATTCAAGAATTATTGAGCCAAATACAAAAAGGCCCACTCCATGTCAATCTCCACATGCTTTGGTATCACCAACTCTGACAAAGCCAAGGGAATCAAATTGGTGGTTGATAAGTTGGACTGCATTTGTCCTTTTTATATTCAAATGGATGAAATCTTTGGAAAGAAGGCTAACATCACCCCCCTAGCTGCTTTTGCTGCCAAACAATCCAATTCAGTTGACACTGAGGACTTGGCTTGGGATGCTCATCCAAGCAATGGTGATCCCAAAGAAACCTATGAGTGGACACCATCCAATGCCAAGGAGGATATTCAAATGCAATCAGCTCCAATCACGTCTACTTCCATGTTGATTGAGGGGTCAAAACCCAACCTTTGACCCCTCCCCTCCTTCTTTGGATTACTCTCTTCCTGGTGTGGAAGAACTGGAGAACTTGGCCAATGAGGAGGATGTCATTCCCATATCACCATTGCCATCAACATCTGCTCAAGTAACTAACCAAGTTCTTTTCTCTTCTTTCCAGTTAATCCTGCCTGATTTAGATTTGAAAGAAACGGGCTCATCCATTCCTGAATGGCTAAAAACTCAAGCCAATGGGGCCTCCAACATCCCCTTCAAATGAGAGCAATGATGTTACCACAAAAACCTCCTCTGCAAAGTGAAATCAAAAGGCCTCCAATTACATCAACATCAACCCCAATAGCATTCAAAAGAGAAGAAACACTTCAAAGTTTTTGTGATTTGAGGAGATCATGGAGAAGCAAGATTCAAGTAAGCCCATTGGATTCTCCTTGCTTTCAAAATCAAGCTCATTCCTATTCCCCTCTGAAAAACAGTGAAATTGCAAATTGAATCTGAAAAACTTCAGTTTGAAAAGGAGAAGTGGGATCATCAACTGGCTATTGATTTTCAAAAGCAGAAAGCCAAGAGTTTGGCTCATCAGCAAAAATGGGATGCTGAGTGGATGTTGAAACAGGCTGAGCTAGAATTCCAAAAAGAGGAAAAGGAGAAGGATCAACAGCAAGTGTAACTGCAAATGGAGAGGGAACAAATGAAAAAATAAAAAAAGGATAAGTGGTCAATGGCTGCAGCATACATTGGTAGCAGTAGAACAGTAGATGAATTAAATCAGATTACTCAAATTCTGGGCTTGTAAATATATTTGCTTTGATGAAAAACTTAAAAAGAAAAAAAAATCATTTTTGATTACAACAATGCTTAAGACTATTTTTAACCCCACCAATAAAAAAAATCTTTTTATTTATATTTTTTTTCCTGGAGTATATTTTCCCACTCCCCAAGTCCCTGCAAGTGTTTCTAGTTGTTTTGTTGATTTTCATTGACATTGCCATTCTTGTATGAGTGGCAGTCTCCACAGCAGGAAAAGTACAGTGCTTGTACTTATTGGCTGCCCAAACCATTTTGACCAAACCTTTTTTCTTGAAGTCAATTTCAAAGCCCAGGTCAGGAAAAGCAAATTGGCCATCAGATACTTGATATTGGTCTGTGTTTTCAATAAGTTTTCCATTTGATTTCCTGGTTGGAACTGCAAGTAAAAAGGAATACTCAGAGATGTCACCTTTTTCAATGTGAGATGAGTTGTAAAAAGAGTTGGATGTGAAGGTGACTTGCGGAGAGCAGTCAAAGGGAGTAGGCCAAGATCCAAACTTGAGTGATGAGAAGGAGGGGATGCCATTGTCCTTCCAACTTCACGGTTTGATTCAAAGGGAAGTCTGGCCAAATTGCAAAACATTTGTCCTAAAATTTGAGAGAATTTTTCTGCCTTAAGATTGAGAAAAGCAAAATCTTGAGGGGAAGATTGAATAGATGATTTCTTCACATAGCGTCCAAATAACTCAAAGGGGTCAATCAATTTTTGCCATCCAATTGCCCACATTTTTCTGCCCCACGCTCTTGAAGGACCAACTGGGTTGAAAATTTTTTTTAAATGGTGAAGGAAATTGGTGACAAAGTTTATGTTCTTCTTATCTTGATCTGAGAGTTCATCCAAGGGCAAAAATTGGATTATTACAACCAGGGCTTGGTGATCAGATTGATCAAGGACAATTACTTTTCCATGATGGAAGAAATGGAAGGGTTTGATTTTTTGTTTGGCTTGTTCAAACTCTTCCTGGGTGGGTTTTCAACTATTCTTTTTCTTTGTGGCAAAAATGGAAGGGTAAAGATCCAAAGGACATGTTTTTGGACCAGACCAGACAACCCTTTCATTAATAACTTCCTCAGAAACTTCCAAAGACATTCCTGAATCTCAAGATTGAAGCCTCTTTTGGCAAAAAGCCCTACTATTCCCACCTCTCTGTGTGTTTTTCAAGCCATCTCCTTCCATCTTTTTCCCTCCCAATCCTATACTTAGATTGGGGTGAGGAACAACACAGGATTTGATTGTTTTTGTAACTTTTTGAGGGGGTTTGTAGAAGAATTGGACATTCACAAATAGCGGTTGAGGGATTGAAAAAAAAAACAGTCAGTCAAATGGACATAATTGGTGAAACAAGATTGGATAAAAAAAAATGAAACCAAACCTGAACTTGATCCCAAGTTCACCAGAAACGTGGTCACCAAAAAAAAAACCACATCAGCACCCAAAAAAAAAAAGAAAAAAAAAAACTTACTGGGGTGTGAGGCAATTGGGCCTTTGGGTTGGGTTGGGGTTGTGCCTGGGAACCAGGGAGGGGGGGGATGTTGGCCAGCCGGGCAGGCATTGACGGGGGGGGCAGGGCCAAGGCAAGGGGCAGGATGGCGGGCAGCAGCAATTGAGAGGGGGGGCCAAGGTGGGGCTGGCGGGGGCAGAGGTGGGGCTGGCAATCAAGGAGGGGGGGGTTGGTGGTGGGCCCGGCGGGGGTGGTAGGCCCGGCAAGCAAGGTGGGGGGGCGGTGGTGGGCCTGGCAAGTGAGGAGGGGAGGCAGTGGTGGGCCCGGCAAGCAAGGTGGTGGGGGCTGGTGGTGGGGCCGGCAAACAAGCAAGGAGGGGGGGTGGTGAAGGAGCAAGCGAGAGGGAGGAGTCAGCTAGGATGGAGAGAAGAGGAGGATGAGGAGGAGGAGGGGAGCCTACCTGAGGACCTGAAGGTGCCTGGAGGGGGATGGAACAATTGGTTAGCTTCTGATGACGGGGAGGATGAGGAGGAGGATGAGGAGAGCTTACCAGGGGTGCCAAAGGTGGTGGGTGAGGAGGAGAGTGGACTGGTGGTTTGGTGGGGTGAGGTGGGTGGTGGGGTGGGGTGAGGTGTTGGGTCAGTTTTGTCTAAGAAAAAAAATGGAGTGAGTCAGCCTAGGATTCTTTGTTGAAAAACCAAAAAAAAACAAAAAAAACATTTTTTACCTATTTCAAAACAAAATCTGACTCATCAAAGTGGGAAAGGGTGAGGGGTAAAATCCGCTCTCTCATAGAAGAAGATGAGGGACAAGATGATACAGGGATGACTTGAGGCGGATCAGGAATATCATCTTCAAATATTTTGTCCCATTCATCTTTGATGCCGGCTAAAAGATTGTGAAGGATTACACAAGTGATAATCCAGTGGATGAGGAACTTCATGTCTTTGGTATTTTGAAGCTGGTTTTGAATTTCCCTTAAGCTGGCCCATCTTCCTTTCAGGACTCCTATGGCATGCTCAATCAAAACTTGTGATTGGGCAAGATGATAGTTGAAATTTGTTTTTCCTTGATTGTTGGACAAAAAATTCCGGTACACTGGAACCAAATATTTCCCACTAGCATAAGCTGAATTGGCCAGAAGGTATTGATCTTGGTCAAAGTAGTTCTCTGGCCATTGGGCAATCTGCATCCAATTAAACATGTATGAATCATGACAAGAAACTGGAAGGCCAGCATGGAGGGATATGAACTTCTTGTTTTTATTTCAAACAAGATTTAGTGCCACAGATTATCTAAACAAACAGAGAAAATGTATTTGGTCAGTGTGTGATCAAAGGTGTTATCAAAGTCATTGGGAAAAAAATGAATCAGTTGCCTTTTTTTGCAATCAAAATAGTGGTTGCCATCTAGCTTGGGTTTTTGACTCAAGGGGATGGTGGCTCCATCAACAAAACTAATGCAACCAGGAAAGCCTTCAGTCTCCATTACTTGAGATATCTCCTTGCATTCTTCTTTGGTTGGCCAAGAAAGGACTGAGCAACAGAAAGATAGGATAGAAATCATGACTCTTTTGGTATATGAGTCAATGGTTCCATAACCAACTGAGAATAGATTTTCTAATTGATGAATTTCTGCTCCATTTCCATTTTATCCCAATCTAAAAAGAGAAAAAGCCAGTTGAATACCTGGATTGCGTTGAGGATTCCAAGAATTGTTCTGGAAGATGTGGTGGTCTTCAATCATCTCCAAAAGTTTTATGAATGAAGGCAATAGAGTTTGGAAAAGTTGTTGGAAGCTTAAGGTGGGGAGGAGATGAAGCTTTTGCCTTTCATACATAGGGTTGTGGAGAGTTTGTCTTCTTGAAACCATGTATTTATTTTGTAATAGAGCATTCAAAGCCAACCAAGTTGATTCCAAATTGGAGTCTGAATTGGAGTCAAATACTAACAAGAGTTCAGTCAGCTTTTTTGCATTTTCAACTTGCTGGTGGGAAGTTTGATTGGACATGTTGAGAAATATGGTGATTTGATGTGGGGTGATGAGATGATGATGGGTTTTGTGTGAAGATGGGGATTTGAAGTGATAGAGATGTGAAGAAATAGAGATGTGCAGCAATGGAGATGTGAATTGATAGAGATGTGAAGGGATGGAGATTTGAAGCAATAGAGATGAGATGTGCCTGAAGCAATGGAGATGGGATTGGTATGGATTTGCTGATTTGGATGGGTGTTTTAGATGTGATGGATGGTGGATAAATGATGATGAATAAATGGCTGGTTTCATGGCAGGTTTGATTTCTGAAATCCACAATTTTCATGAAACCTGCCATTTTGAAATACACCAGTTAGGGGGTATGTGTATTTCAGAAACCCACCATTAAAAAAAATGGTGGGTTTCTAATGGCGGGTTTGCTAACTTGGATACACCCTATTATTCCTAAGAAAAATTTGAGCCTATAATTCTGAAATTTGATTTGAATTCTCCATATCCTCATCAATTTCCAAAAACATGGAATTTCTATAAATTTAAGCAACTTCCTGAGCTCCACTTCCAATGCCCTCTTCTTCATATGTATTTCTCATATTCTTCACAATAATTTTCCTATATTTCTTTCATTATTCCTCCCAGTTATTTTGAAAATGATAAATAAATTTACCAGTTTCTTTAAATATCCTCATTTATTTCATCATTCTACCAGTCAAAAAATTCATGGTTGAAATCAGATTCACACTTACATTCCTCCTGGTAGTTCTCTTAGAATTCTTTTTCACCAATTATTCTGTCAGTGAATCCTATTTATGTCAGAGGGAAGAATGTTTTATGGATGAATTCAAAATTAATTTTTACAGAAATTTTTGTCTCCTGGTCAGATGAATTTTTTTCAAACCACATTTCATCACCAAAATTCAAGGTTAGCCCAGGAAGAGGCTTGGAGAAAATAGTCTCTGGGGTTTTCTTCATTCAAATTCAGAAGTCATTTTTCTGTCTTCTTGATTTTGTTTAATAATCTCTTTTTAGTTGATTAATTGATTTGAATTATTAAATTTTCAGAAGCTCTTGGGAATTTTTTTTTTCAAAATGCAAATATCTATTTTTGGAATGGATTCATTTTTTTCATGGGGTTTAATGGTTTGAAGCATATAGTTTATTTTATTGGAAGTTCATCTTCCAAGGCAAATCCAGGTATCATGTTTCAGATCTGAAAAGGATGGTTTAGAGATTAAATTAAATTTTAGATTGGTGAAAATATGACTTATAAATATCATTTTGTGTGATTTTTGAATCAGCTTCATGAAATGATTCTGAACCAGTCTTACTTCTTGCTTCTTATCTTGGGGATAGGTTCTGAAAATATCATGGTCAAAAAATTGATGGTATGTTGGTTGTAGGAGTTTAAATTCTTTTATTGGCTCAAGGTTTCTTGGAGCTTAAGCCTGATTTTTTTTAAAAAAACTTTTTTAAATGTAAAAATTGGATTCAAAAAAAAGGCCTTTTTATTAGATGAGTCCATTTTTTCAGCAGTTTTGGGTTCCCTAACTGAAAATCCAATGTTTTCCAAATTGGAACACATTTTTTAAATCATAAGAATTTGAAAATTTGGATCATAAAATTTTCAATTTGAAGTTTAATTTGTTTTGGCTCTTGCATCATTTGTGTTTCTACTTTTCTTAAGGAAACAGTTTTTTCTTTCAGAATAATAAAAAATCATTTTGATTAGTTTTGTATTTAAATAAAATTCATCAAATTATTTCAAAGGGGTCAGATTTTGAGGAGTAGGGGTAGAGCTTTAACTGGTTGATACCACATAAATTCAATCTGAATTTTGCAATTCCCACATAAATTCAATCTGAATTTCACAATTATCCAAAAACAAAATTATTTACAATTTTTGATAAATGCAAATTATTCAAGCATAATCCAAATTTGTGTGATAAAAGCCTTTTGGCTGTTCCTTCATCCCCATTTTTAAGGGATTCTTTCTAGAAATTGATCCAGGTGTTTGAGGAGTAGCTGAGTGAGATCTTTGATTGATTATATTTTTTGGGGGGGTTTAACTAGATAATTTCTGCTTGGATCACTGTAGATTAAATTGGGAAAGTCTTTTTGAGTTAATTTCCCCTTGGGATTGTGAGGACTGTGAGCTGGGTTGGCTTGAGGAGAATTTTTTGCTCTAGAAGTTTTGTATAACTCCCAGGCCCAAATCTGCCAGTACCAGTTTTTGGACTCTCTCAAGGAACATTTGGATTATGTTATCTTGCTCTTGAAGACTGCTTTGAAGTTTTGGAAATCTTGTTAGAATTTTCATACCAATGGGGACTTGGGCAGTGTTGAGGAGTGAGTTTATGCAAGGTTTAATGATGAAAATATGGACTTTATTGAGTTTTGAAGGAATGCAGAACTGATATTGAGGACAGATTTGATTCCAAGTATGCAAAAAGTATGGCAAAGTGACACATTCTGTTTGAATAATACCTTCAGGGAAGAAAAATGATCTCTGATTATGTGAGCCAATCAAATAATGTGTGCTGCTTGTAAGCAGTGTGACTTGCCATCCAAAAATGTTTTGACTGATTTTTATGCATGCATTGTTTTTATCTGGAAAGGTTTATGAACTCTAATCACCAACATTGATGAAAGATTACCCACATGTCTATCTGATAAGCTCATAGATTTCAAGTTAGACAACAGAAGGTTTGATCAGGCCATCACATAATCCAAAGAAATGTGACATAGTCTACCTTCAACTCAAAAGAGTAAGCTCCAAGCCAGAGTGTCAACCAATCAGCTGATGTAAAATTGAACCTTGAATTCCAACATGATGGATCATGGTGCACTTGCTTCCCATGTTTGCACAGCATAGAATGACCACCACTTGTTGTTTGTACCCAGTGTTATGTGTACCAAGAATATCATTCAAATCATCCAATGATGACTTTCTGAATTTTGACCCATCAATGAGCTGCCCACAGGCAGCTCATCATCATTTTGACCGACCAAAACCGACCTACTAGCTGGCCTGACCGCTTTCTGTTTTGCTTCTAAAAGGTAAGCCCACACCCGACTTCAGCCCGGCCTGATAAGCACCCTGAATTTCCATGGTGCATATACATACATCTTGTTTTATGTACTCACATACAGATATACGATAGTCTTTCCCTGCGATTTCTCACGTGAGTCCGATTGCTGACGATATGTCGCCGGGCGAAAATGGCGCAAGGGGCTCTGTAAGCTAGATTTGGCCTAGACGCTTGTCACTTCCAGCCGGCGCGGCCCGGTGCGAACATTCTTAATCCGGGATCGGCTGGCGCGAAGTCTGGAGATATAAAGCAGCTGAGGAACTGCCAGCCGAGCTAAGCCTTTACTGAGCAAAACCACAACCTACTTCATCCGAAAGAACCCAGAACCATTCGGAACCCCACTATCCCACTCAGCCTCACTCCACACAACATCGCTTCATCATTACCTCGGAATCGATCCCATGTGGCCATTCTCGACAGCCGCTGAATCTTCACTTCCCCTCTCAAACGTTCTGGTGCCTGGATCTTCCCGGCCTAGTACGATAAATGAACCACAGCAGCAACCTCAAACCCAGAAAGCTGAAAAAATCAAGCCGTTGAGTATCATGATCGACATCCCACTCTTCCGCTCTTTCTATACAACTGTGAAGATGATGGTAAAAAACAATCACTGATGTGTCCTCCAACCGATTGATTTAATTTCTTTAACCTCAACCTTGCCGCTCGCTCACTTGGGTTTCTGCAGCTGCTGTGCCTGCCCCGACACTAAACGAGTCCGAGACGACTGCTTTCTTCGTTATGGACCACCGGATGAATCAAGTCAGTAGTCTCTGCCCATTCACCTTGATCTTGATCACGAGGAAATCCCCAAGTTACCATCTTCTCGACTCTAGTCGCTGACTTAGTATTCCTCTCTCCTCGAGTAGGTGAATCAGCGATCAAATGCGCCGATTTAATAGTCGCACATCGAGCTTGCATGGCGCAATACGGGTTCCAAGTCTAAAACACAGATTTCTATCGATACATCTTTCGCCCGGACCAGCGATCGCTCATATGCTTTTCCTCAGTGTTTTTTTTTATTTCTCATCGTTTCGGTAACGAATTGGCTTCGTTTTTTTGTTAAGTTTCTGTCAATATCGGTTATAAGAAAAGACCGCGCCTTCTACGGGAAGAAGGATAACATCGGATGCTTAGTTCTTAGAAGTTTTGATTGCTACGGAGTACTTTAGCGTTACTCGACGATCAGCAAGAAGCATTGGTCCGGTATTTAGGCGACCTCACTTTCTCAGTCAAGTTCAATCCCTCAGTAAAATTTGTACACCTTTTCCTCGATTCTCATACAGTCTCATTTACATACATGATAAATCCTAATCTAATCCCTGTTGAAAACACTCCCTACTCATTCCTCATTTTTGATTGCTCTCTTTCCAACCTATCAACTTTCGATACTTTCCCAAAACTATATGTATATCCACATCCATAAAGCCCGTTATACTCTCACCCCACCATGGTCCTTGGGTCACTTCTGATTTATGAATAATGTGGCTGACATGATAATTACACTGCTTATATTTGATACTTACCGCAAAGCAACTCATGTTTAATACTGATAGATCTGTATCTCTAGTGCCAACTTCTTGGCTCATGGTTTGGACTTGTGCTACAACCAAGAGCCATGAAATTTTTCAAGGATACCAGCCTGAGCAAAAGTAGCACAAAGCATATACATGTAATCATATCCTATAGGTACTACACAAGAGTGGTGAACCTGCCCCCCCCCCAAGTTCATCTGTTATACAATTTTCTTTATTTTTTTCTTCCTTTGCATTAGGCCCAGTGGACTCACTGAACTCCATTCTGTATCTTTTTTCTTGTTTATCCCTATCTTCTTTGGGCTACCTTCAATTTTCTTTTCTCATGTCATGTGCTTGTCTTTTCATGCCTAATCCTGTCTCTAAACAGAACTTCACACATCTGTATTCCCATGAGGACACTGGTTCTACAAAGGCATGCTCCATTGGTATGGATACTCAGCTCAATTATCATCCATTGAATGATATCTCTCTTGCTTTCTCATTGTTGTTACCTCTCTCATGAATCATCACTCCACCATCATCCATTTAACATTAGAGGGTGTCTATTATGACATCATATTCTTAATAGTTTCATGCTGAATTTTTGATATGAAAGCCTTTCAAATCAATTAAGTTGGCATGCAACCTTTTCCCTACCCATTGAATCCCCATATTTTTAGCCTTTCATGTCATCAAATTCCATAGAATTGAAGGATTTGGGTTTTGTTTATTCATATACCAATTTGGGAGGTGTAGGCCATTGATTGCTCATGCCAAATTTTTGAAGTACCATGAAATCCACATGCTATGATCAAATAAAAAAAAAATTAAATCATCATATAATCAATCAATAAAAAATATTTGGGAAATGTTAAATTCACAGCTCATTGAGCCATGGAAACGGTTCAAAAGGGGCTGTGTGGCACGCCACACGGTCCAATCTAAGCCGTGTACAACCCCCCATGGCTCAAAGAGCCGTGCGGCCAACCCAGCCTGGTCCAATGGCGTGTTGGATTCCACACAACTACATTTGGTCCGTGTGGAGTTGTACATGGCTCAAATGTAGTTGTGTGGCATCCCACACGCCACTGGACTGCAGTGAGCCAAAAAAAATGGAATGAAAGGGCACTAACATAACCCATGAATCAAATAAACCTTCCAAAAAACAGGAATCAACCAAAAAATCAAAGAAATCAAGAAATGTTGATTTTTTGGTTAAAAAAAAAACAAAAAAATTTCAAAATAAATAAAAAACAAAAAAAACTGGGACTATCAAATGGACTAGCCCTAAATTAAAAAGATCCAAAAAACAACACAAGTAACTGGACTAGCCCTAAACTAAAAACACCAAAAAAAAGACAAGTAACTTGACAAGCCCTAAAGTAAAAACAACAAAAAAAGACAAGTAACATGACAAGTCCTAAAGTGAAAACACCAAAAAAATACAAGTAACTTGACAAGCCCTAAAGTAAGTTCAACTTGACTATCCCTAAAGTAAAAGGGCCCAAAAATTAAAGAATTCTTTTGACCAAACCTAAAGTAAAAGTGCCAAAAAATACCAGTCTTTTGACCAGGAAAAAAAAAACAAGAAGTCATTTGACCAGCCCTAAAGTGAAAGTTCCAAAAAAAATACAAGTCTTTTGAACAGCCCTAAAGTAAAAACACCAAAAAAAAGTTCAACTTGTGTTAAGCTGATCCCATCCCAAGCTTAACAGAGTTGAACTGACTTACCATTAAAATCTCATTCAAAACACTCAATATAATGATGTTAACTCAAAACACTCAACATAATGATGTTCAAAATTTGAAAACCCTTTATATTAATAGAACTTTTTAGCTGCATTAGAATTACAATTTATATGAAACCCAATGATGAAATGAAGTAAAAGTCTATAATCTCTATAATCTAGAATACATTTGCAGTTGGTCTGTGAGATGATCAACCCAACCAGAGGCATTTTTAGAAATCAAGGAACACGGTTTTGCTAAAATGGGTGGGATTGGAATCATTTCTCCCTCAAGTACTAATAGAACCCAGTGGTTATTTTTCACAAAGGAAATGAACATTGGATTTGATTGATCAGTAACACCATTTTTCATTGCAGTATAAGTATCACATGACTCCAATGAAATGAAACATATAGGTCTGGAATATGTGTCTGCTATGATTTTGAGCCATATCTAATTTAGCCAGCCATTTTGAGGAGAGAATATTTTCATTGATGTCTTCAGCATCAAGTCTTTGTTTAATCTTTTCAACCTCCTTTGCACCACCAAGCATCTTAATGTAGCATTCTTTATGTTTCTATAATGTTTCAATCATTTCCTTCCTAACTTTAAACATACCATGTTCTTCATAACCAAGAGATTTAGTAATGACTTTAAATCCACAATTCCCATCTCCAATTGGATCCCAAACCTCACCCAAGAACTTATGGAATTTCTTGGGTATTTTATTGAAGTATTTCACGTTTGGCTTCTATCATGAAAAGTAACTTAGTATTCATTTCTTTAATCAGATCAGTTAAATGAATACTCACAAAAGATGAGCTTCTGGTTGAGCTTTGCTGCACGTTCTCTTCCTCTGAAGACAATTCTGATTCCAAATGAAGTGATCCCAATTCACTTTCAGTCTCTTCCTCTGAACTATGAAATTCAGATTCAGATTCTGACAAATTTGACTAACAGTTCATCATTAGTTAGTCACTAAGTTCATCAAACCAAAAAGATGAACATATCCCAAAAGAAAAGACTTACAATATTTTGTCTTTTCTTGTTTGGAGCCCTTCTAGTCATTTTTTCCCCCTTGAGTTGTTTTTCACATGCTAAAACCAAGATGGTTCTTGCCGCGTATCTTTCAATTTTGGCCTGCTCCTACTTGATTGTAAGACTTTAGGTTTGATTCTTGGCTTTGATCAATATTTTGTAATCTTCTGAATGATATAATTCAATAGGCCACTTTGATCATGATCTGGAGATTCCAAGATCATTGCATTCACTTTTTCACGTAACTGAGGAATGCTTAGCATTTCATTGACATTGCAATTGAAAAATTCAAAAGAATAAACCATTAGTGAATTAGGAATCATTAATCAAAAAGCATTAATTACATAGTGATTTGAAAAATAAAACTTGAACAATCCAACTTAAGCCAACTTACAGAACAAGAACTGCAAGGGTCATAGTCCAAACTCCCCTGAGGATGAACATCTTTGGGTACCACGGATACTCTGAATGCTAGACGGTCACCTATTTGGTGGGAACAGGGCAAACCCATAGTCTTGGAATATGACTTGGTGCACACTTTGCCATCATGATCACGTTTGAATTTCTTGAATTGTTCTCTAATAAGATGAATTGCCTCTAAAGACAATCTGTAACCCAATGGTAACCGTTCATGTGGAAGAACTGTCCCTAACTTAATTCAAGAGTTATAAAGTGACACATGAACCAATTTAATTTGATTCAAAACTGTTCCTTCAAGGCTTTTCCAAACATCCAACAGGTTTCCCAAAGAGTTTGCAAGGAATTGTTTGAGAGTTGTATGGGCCCCTTCAACCCAAGATGTTGTTTTCTTTCCAAAATCTGGTTTTATACAAGTCCACGCTGTTAAAAACGTCTCTTTGATAGGGAAAATGTTATTTTCCATATACTCAAGTACATCCTCATAGTCTTTCAAGAAACACTATACAATTCAAAAGGTCAGAACCCAAAACTAGGAAGAATAAGAAGAAGTTATTTGGACCTACTCTGAGTTCCGCATTATTGACCTCCCCCACCTCCTTGGTCTTTGAGGCCCCATACTTTGCCCACAGAGTCACAAAGCTTTTCCATCCTTCAACATCTTTAACAAAGCGCGCTTTACAGTTTGCTTGTATGTTTTTAGACAAGCACCAAGTGCAAAATTGTCTTGATGACTCAGGGAAACAAGATTCAATAGCACAAATCAGAGCTTTTTAATGGTCCATCACAAAGACTTTTGGAAGTCTCTCAGGATCATAAGCAAACTCCTTTAATTCCTTTATAGACCAACTGTAGAACTCAAACGTTTCTTTTGTTATAAAAACAAGAGCTTTAGTGAAAGCTTTCCAGTTGGCTGCCATTCCTAAAACATGCAATAGCGGGGTTTTGTACTTATTTGTATTATAAGTACAATCCAACATAGAAATATGATGGAATTGTTTTGAAAGCTTTACTGCCTCAAGATTTGCTAAGTACAGGGTGTCCAAGTCACCCTATCCACTGAAAATTTACCAGTAAATCCTACATTTTTCTTAAAGCTATTCATAGAGAACCTCCATAAAAATTTTCCCCTTTAGCTCTGCAAGCATTACCTTCCTCTAAGTGTTACAGATTTTTTGGTCATCAAAATAATTGCTGCCATCAATCTTGCTCAATTTTCTCTTAAGTTTTAACATATTGAGCCCATCTTCCATGCCTTCCTTAAGTAGATCCAAGGCTTGCCAAGAGATGAATTTTATAATTATGGCCAGCAATTAGCTTAGGAAAATGATCAGTATTTAAAGAAAAAGAAATGCTGAACACCTTGTGTCAATAATTGCTTGATGGGCTCTCACAATGGGGCAATACGTTGGATGATATTGTTGATGAATTCAATTGGATGATGAATGAATGGATGGAAAACAGCAGGGAGAAGAGCTCCTTAAGTACAAAAGATTGGCCTCTTGTGAGCCCATGATACAACAAGCCAAAAGGCAAATTTTCCGCCCCAAAAGTGCTCTACCTGCTCTACAGGCCTTGTTATTTTGTTTGGGCTAAATCAGCCCACATGGCATCAGTCCCTGTACCCTTATTACCAGCATATTCCAATCCATTCTGGTGTTTCCACCGTTATGGGGCTGAACCAGCCCCTGGCTGGTTGTCCGTTATAACCAGCCCAGTTACTCTTATTTCCTTACTTGTGGGCTTGTTCCCTCATGCAGCCAGCCCCTGGCCCCACGTATGGGCCAGGTGGGACACAGGACTCACCTAAGTCCGGTCTCAACCTCATTTGGGGGGGGGGGGTGTAACCGGCAGACATGCCTCCCCCCCCTCTTTCTCTCAAATCCCTGGTGGGGGCGGTCAAATCCCCTCACCAGGGGCCCTGGGGGTTGATACCCCCAGGGAATTATCAGGAATAGTGGGCTGGGGGGTGGTCAGATTCCCTCAGCCCGTTGCTCCTCCCCCTTGGTAAAGGGGGGGGGGGGGGAGAGCGCCCCTCTTGCTTTGTTGGTGGGAGGGTGATCAGATCCCCCCCACCACAGGTCACTCTCCTTGCGGCCGGACTTGTCATCCTCTGGGCAAGGGGGTGATGAAATCCCCCCTGCCCTGACCAACCGCCTTGTTGCGGTCAGTTGCTGGCTGGTTCAACCCAGCCAGCCACCCCCTCCCCCTTGCCATGGCAAGCAAGGGGAGGGGGAGGGAGCTGGGGCTGCTGGCCCTTGCTCCCGCGGCGGTGGCTGCTTTTTGCAACCGGTCGGGCCCGCAGGGATCCCTTGGCCTTGGCGACAGCCCCGCGCGGGCCGTTGGGCCCCGGGTGGGCCAAACCGAGGGATACAGGCAGCCTCAAGGGGGCCGCTGCATGGGCAGCAGACCTGAGCCGGCTGTGACACGGGCTGCAGCCCCAATAGGTGACCCCAAGCCCAAAACCTGAGACAAACACACTTTGGCGGGCCAGCCCTTCTGGCCAAGTATGTCCAAAATAAACCTTGGGCCCAATTATGCCCATACAAGCCCATCTGGCTGTATTTGCCCATATCTTCTAACGTGCCCGTTAGGGCCCGTGTACCAATGAGCCTGTTTGACACGTTTTGAGGCCAGTTTCCCCAAATCAGTGAAATCCAAACAGGCCTGTTTGGTCTGTGTGAGTGTCCAATGGGCCAGAGACGCCCATATATGCATCCCATTTGGATTACACTTATACGTAGCACACGCGTAAGTGCATATGTATTTTAACACACCCCCTTAATCCACAAGGGGTTAAATTTGCATATTAGTCACAAAGCCTTGATGCTTGTTCCTATCTAAAGCTTTAGTCAAGATATCCGCAATCATTGCTCCAGTGGGAATGCACCTCAACACAATTTCCTTGCAGTTAACTGCATCGCAAATATAGTTATAGTGAACATCAATATGTTTTGTTCTTGAATGGAACACTTGGTTTTGCGCCAATGCAATAGAACTCTGGTTATCAGAATACAACAATGCAAACCCTTGTGGTTTATGTGTATCCTCTAAGACCTTTCTCAACCATTTTGCTTCCTGTGAAGCTGCTAAGTAAGCTCTATACTCAGCCTCTGTTGATGAAAGACTTATTGCCAAAACCTTCTTGGACATCCATGACACCAGATTCTTACCTAAGAAGAATAAAAAACCAATTTTTGATTCCCTAGTGTTACCATCTTCCCAACTTCAATCAGAATAACCAACCAAATCAAAGTTTTCTGACTTTGTAAACAGCAGTCCCAGACTGTGCATTCCTTTAAGATACCTCATAACTCTCTCAAACGCTTACCAATGCCTCATGCTTGGCTTCTCTAAGTTTTGCAACAAGAAACCAACTGCAAAGGCAATATTGGGCCTTGTAAACTTCCCCAAATAATTAAGCAATCCAACAGCTGACCTGTAGTTGTTACCAGATTGAACAAACTCCAGATAATCCTCATCTGTAGACTTCTCTAAACAAATTTTTGACTGCATGGGAGTACCAAACTCCTTTGCATCCTCTAAGCCATATTGCTTAAGAAGAGCTTCCATGTAATGGCTCTGGTCTAACTTAATACCATTCTTGCTCTTACTGATTTTCATTCCTAGCACCTGTTGCGCCAGACCAAGATCTTTTATCTTGAATCCCTTTTTGAGTGTCTCCATAACTCTCTCTTTACCATTTCCAATAATGATAATATCATCAACCCATACAAAAAAAACATGCATCCTTTCTTGAAAAAAGACAAGGGTTGGCCTCAGACCTCTTGAAACCAATATGTATCAGTTTCTCACTCATGTTATTACACCACAATCTAGCTGCTTGCTTCAATCCATAAAGGGATCTACACAGATTGAGGACATATTCCCCTTTATCTGCTGAAAGAAAACTTCTAACACAGATTTTCTTCATGTTTTCTGGTTTAGTCTCTACTAACCATTCACAAAAACCATCAGGGATTGACATATAAACATTCTCCTCTTGTCCAAGTTTTGCATTCAAGTATGCTGTTACAAAATCAGCTTGTCTGATTTATTCTCCCAACTCCCCTGCCAGAGCAATGATTTACCTGAAGGTGGAAAGCCTTGCAGTTGGTGAGAAAGTTTCTTGGTAATTGATACCCTCTCTCTGCTTGAAGCCCTGTTCAATGCATATAGCTTTGAATCTTTTAAAAACTCCATTTGTGTCAAACTACTTGTTTAACACAAATCTAGACCCCACAATGGTCTTTCCTTTTGGAACAAAATCCCGCTTCACCACTTCAAAGACAATATTATTTTCTAGAGAATCAAATTCCTCAAAAATAGCACTCTTCCAGTTGGCTCTCTCATCAGAATTCATAGCTTGGCCAAAGCTCTTTGGGTTAACCCTGTTACCCATTTCTGAACTCAACTCCAGGATTTCATTGAGAATACACTGTTCCTGAAATGTATCTTCCTCATATCCTACGGCAGAATAATGGGACTTCCATTCCCCATACCTATCAACTGGTACTCTAAACCTACCACTCCTTCTGATTGGAGGTGGGGGCTCATCAGGTTCCAAATTAACGGACTCCCCTGAAGCGGGCACTCAACCCTCTGGTGGCACGTCTGCCATCTCTTCATCTTCTGGAACAAAATGTTCCTCAGCCTTTGCTGGTGAAATAGGTGCTAATTCTATTTCTTGTTGTGACTTGTTCACAACAACTTCTTCACTCCTTTTGAGTGGAAAATTAATTTCATCAAATTTTACATCCCTACTACCAATAACCTTGCTTGTCCCTGGACAATAGATCCTATACAATTGACTTATTAAATCATAGCCTAAAAGTGCCCCTGTTCTGGCTTTAGGGTCTAATTTTCCAACCATCTCATTATGGTAGACACTATAATACACCAAGCAACCAATTGTTCTTAGGTGTGATTTTTTGGGGTACAACTTCCAAAACTGATAATGAGGACTTTCCCCATTAACACTTACAATGTTATGCAACAGACAGACTGTACACATCAAATCAGCCCATAAGAACTTTGGTAGACCAGATTGAGACATAATAGTTCTGACCTTGTCCAATAAAGTCTTATTTATTCTCTCAACTATTCCATTATTTTGTGGAGTACTTGCAGTAGTGACTATGTGAATGATACCATAATCTTTCAATAATCTCTCAAACTCTTTACTCAAAAATTCACCACCTCCATCAGTGATAACCCTCTTTATCTCATTCATTAGACCATTCTGTTTCCAGAATTTGAAGATTACAAAAAGCTCCTCTGTGGTCTGATCCTTAGATCAAATTGGTTTAACCCAAACATAATTAGTTGCAGTATCAACTAAATTGATGAAGTATCTTGCACCACCAAGGGACTCCGGTGTGAATGGCCCTGCCAAATCAATGGAAAATTCCTCTCTAGGAACATCAGTGGGTTCTCTTCTCTTTGAGAACACATTTCTAGTCTTAGCCCTTAAGGTACAACTCTCACAGTTGCTGTCCTTTACCTTATGGACACTTCTATTGTGAGTAACAGTGCTCAAAGCTGAGATTTTGAACAAGCTTGCACACAAAAGCTTGTTCCACACCTGTACACTAAGAACAGTTCTCCCATTCATATCAATAACAAACTTATTTTCTTTAAGATAATGAATCTGGAAACCTTTCTTCCACAACACTCCAAGGGACACAAGGTTATAAGGCAACTCTGGTAGATAGAAAACTTTCTCAAAAGAAATTTTGAAACCCAAGTGATTTGCAAGAAGAAATTTTCAAATTCCTTTAATCTGAATTGTTCTTCCTTCCTGACCAATATTTACAACTCCATCATAATCACTAAGATTTGAAAATAAATTTGGTTCAAAAAACATGTGATCTGTACAGCCAGAATCAATCAAAACAAGAACATCCTCCTTCAATCCTCCTAATAGGAAAGAAGCTTTATCAGTAACTGATAAGCTCTCATCTTTGAGTTTTAGATTACTCACTTTGTAATTAATCAATTCCATTTCTTGAACCTCATCAATTTTGGCCTTCTTATTGGGACCTTCTTTCCCAACAACCTTTTCCATTGGACCATCAAACCCGACCATTGCAACGTTTTCAGTAGTAAGATTGAACTCCTTGTCATTCTCTTTGGGCTTCTTACTCTTCTTGGCCTCCTTGCAACCCTTAGCATAATGCCCCTTATTCTGACAATTACAGCATAAGACCTTGGACAAATCCTTTTTTTCCTTCTTGCAAGATTTTCTAGTCTTTCCAACAAGGGCTGTTCCAGAACCCCCCTTCATCTTGAACTGAAGATCATCCTTTTCAATCCTTTTCAGAACATCCTCCTCCCCAGGAATTCGATCCAATTGAGAAATAATTCTGACTAAAGAATCAAACTCCTTTGGTAGCTTCTGAAGGATTAAGAGTGACAAACACTCAGGATCCATGTTAAGTCCTGATGAATTAAACTTTGCTATGCTAGACCTAGCCTCTGCAACAAACTGTTTACAATTCAAATATTGTAACTTAAACAGTTTATTGAAAACTATACCCTTCTGGTGAACAGAATCACCAGCATACTTGGAATTAAGCAACTTCCAAAGGATGCTTGCCCTCCTTCTCTCATTTTCCCTAAGAGTATTGGCAACCCATGTCACATGATTCTCATCAAGATGCCTAAGGATGAGATGATAAGAATTTTTCTCCACTTCTGAACTGATCAAAGTTTCATCTGAATCCATTATCTCCCCACAACAGATGTTTTCCAGCTCACTATCCATAAGGACAGCCCAAGCATTATAATTTTGAATGTTCATAACTATCTTGGTGGAGCTAAAATCAGGGATATAGGACATCTTCTTGAAAAACTTGAGGTCTTTGAGGTTCTCCAGAGTAAGGTACAAGGGTCTAGATGACTTGGAAGTAATGATGATGTTGGTACTGATAATGTGTTATAATTATGGCCAGCAATTAGCTTAGGAAAATGAGAAGTATTTAAAGCAAAAGAAATGCTGGAAACCTTGTTTCAATAATTGCTTGATGGACTTTCACAATGGGGAAATATTTTGGATGATATTGTTGATGAATTCAATTGGATGATGAATGAATGGATGGAAAAAAGCAGGGAGAAGAGCTCCTTAAGTAAAAAAGATTGGCCTCTTGTGAGCCCATGATACAACAAGCCAAAAGGCAAATTTTCCGCCCCAAAAGATCTCTACAGGCTCTACAGGCCTTGTTACTTGTTTCGGGCTACATCAGCCCACATGGCATCAGTCCCTGTACCCTTATTACCAGCATATTCCGGTCCATTCTGGTGTCTCCACCGTTACGGGGCCAAACCAGCCCCTTTGCTGTTCAATCCCCTGGCTGGTTGTCTGTTACAACCAGCCCAGTTACTCTTATTCCCTTACTTATGGGCTGGTTCCCTCATTCAGCCAGCCCCTGGCCCCACGTATGGGCCAGGTGGGACACAGGACTCACCTAAGTCCGGTCTCAACCTCACTTGGGTGAGGGGGGGGGTGTAACCGGCAGACATGCCTCCCCCCCCTCTTTCTCTCAAATCCCTGGTGGGGGCAGTCAAATCCCCTCACCAGGGGCCCTGGGGGTTGATACCCCCAGGGCATTGTCAGGAATAGTGGGCTGGGGGGTGGTCAGATTCCCTCAGCCCGTTGCTCCTCCCCCTTGGTAAAGGGGGGGGGGGGAGAGCGCCCCTCTTGCTTTGTTGGTGGGAGGGTGATCAGATCCCCCCCACCGGGGGTTGCTCTCCTTGCGGCCAGCCTTTTCATCCCCTGGGCAAGGGGGTGATGAAATAACCCCTGCCCTGAATGACCACCTTGGTGCAGTTGGTTGCTGGCTGGTTCAAACCAGCAAGCCACCCCCTCCCCCTTGCAATGGCAAGCAAGGGCAGGGGGAGGGAGCCAGGGCCGCTGGCCCTAGTTCCCGCAGCGGTGGACGCCGTTTTCAAAAGGTTGGGCCTGAGCAGTGTTGCACCGCGTGGGATCCCTTGGCGGCCACAACAGCTCCGCGCGGGCCGTTGGGCTCTGCATGGGCCAAACCAAGGGATACAAGCGGCCCCAAGCCCAAAACCTGAGACAAACACACTTTGGGGGGCCAGCCCATCTGGCCTAGTATGTCCAAAATAAACCTTGGGCCCAATTATGCCCATACAATCCCATATGGCTGTATTTTCCCATATCCCCCACTGGGCCCGTTAGGGCCCGTGTACCAATGAGCCTGTTTTACGCGTTTTGAGGCCAGTTTCCCCAAATCAGTGATATCCACACAGGCCGGTATGGTCCGTGTGAGTGTCCAATGGGCCAGAGAGGCCCATATGTGCATCTCATTTAACACTTATACGTAGCACACGCATAAGTGCATACATATTTTAACAATCCTCCTCAGTTGAGGATGCACAGAGGGATGTTCAGATGGTTGATGATTATGTTGGGTTTCTTTATAGGAGATTTGTCACAATGGGTCTGCCTTTGTGCAACTTGGATGGATTCAAAACTTTCACCCAACCTTCCTTGTGTGAGTTTTTCTAGACCGTTTGGTAAGAAGTTGTCCTGAATAGGAACCATGGGGATCACAGGCCAAAGCCACATATTTGTCTTTCTTTGAGTTAAAAACTGTCAGATTGTAACCATGCTTCATAGCCCATGTTTGACAATATTTTTGGGCCTCTTCCCTAGTAGGAAAAGTTTTCACAGGAGTTGGGTCAAGTGGATCTAGTAAACATTATTGGTTAAGTCATAGTTTCAGTTACATGCACCCATTAGTTTTGATCAAATTAAATCCAGAAAAGGCCTCAGTAACATAAAATTTTACTCACAACCAGAGGTCAAATCCCACTGTGAAAAATTTTGTTCCTCAATTGACACCCTTGATGAGGATGCAATTGGGGCTTCCAATGTTTCATTACCCAAATCCTTTTTTTCTTTTTCCAAAGCTTTGTTTATGGCACTATCAGTGTAGAACTTCCTTGCAGCCGTGTCAGAAGATGGAGGGCTTTCCACTGTTCCCATGCAAAAAATGCAATGGTATACTTCAGTATTAAATCCAACTTTCAATTGAACAAACAAAGTTTGCTCACTTTTGAGTTGAGAAAGAATTGATTGCAGGTTCTTATATGATTTCAATTTTCACTTTACTTTCACTTTGGCTTCACTTTAAAGTCACTTTGGAATTGCTAGGTGTGGAACAACAGTCCCACCAAGTATGCATTGATCCCAAATTTGGGTTGACGGAACCAAAGTGTGGTCCAGCGGGTGCCCAAAATTCTGGAACAACTTCTGGGGGGTTGCGCACCCCCAAAAATGGCGGTTTTGAGCCATGTACCGGGGTACACAGCTTTAAATTGCCATGTTTGGGGGGTAAAGGGCTCCTACACAACCCCCAGGGGTAACACCTGTTTTGAATGGCCCTTTGTAGTCGTCTATGGGCCCCCAAAGCTCATTGGAGCCGTTTAGGGCCCTACACAACTCCCACACAACTGGAGTCATGAAGTTAACATCACCAAAAATATTTTAATAAATAAATAACTGGATAAGATAAAAAAAATAGCTTTATAACAAAATAATTATTTTACACCTTTCCAATGTGTGATGATAAACTGTTGAGGTTAAACCTGCTAAAATGATGTATCACCAAAGTACGGAGGCTGTGCAGTTGAACCTAGACCAGTAATACCAAACATCCCTGGCAGCCACAAGTGTCTGTAGCCTAGTTGGTAAAGGCAGCCCTCTAGTATGTGTCTCAGTCTATCTGAAGTTTTGGGTTTGACTCCCACCAGACACATCTTCATTTTCAAACTCTCAACATAAACCAACCAAGCAATAAATGGGATACAAGCTAAATTTACAAGGGAACCTGGTAAGGAAGTAAAACTAATTTGTCTTGAAATAGTCTTGCTGTATAACCAGTTGCAAAGACCAAAGTTCTTGATTCAATTAAAGCAAACTTTCTAAAGAATGATGAAAGATAATGGCTGTGCATGAAATAAAATGATCCCTTAATCTTAAATATGAATTCTGATGATTTAAATTCACTGAGTTTTTAGTGTGCTTTTGATTTGGTGTTGTAGGATGAAGGCTATAAAGAAAAGCTGGATTCCAGTCATCAGATGAGAATGAGGCAGAGACAACATGAACAGAGATCACACCTATAAAGAAAAGGCTCTGAGCCACAACAACTGGAGTGAGAATGAAAAGAAGTAAGGCAGTAGATGGCCTCAAAGGAGAACTTGAAGGCTTGGGACTGAGGGAAAAAGTGCTCCTGTATCAGTCAATTGAGATCAGATGAGAAGAAGAAAATGATAGAACAGAAACAAGGAAACAGTGTGATGGATACATGAAGATGGCTTACCAGACTCAGACTCCAGGATGCTAGTGGTGCGTTATTGGTTTGGAACAAGGAAAAGGAATCCTGGGTACTGAGATGGAGCTTGATTATGAGTGATACCCAAGTGACAAAGATAGAGCGTCAACACTCCAAGTGCTCCCCCATCTGAATATGGCATATGAGTGACACTGAGGTGCAACAAGTTGATGGGAGAGCAGGATTGAGAGGAGACATAATAAAAGGAAATTGAGAAGGAAAATAAAAGAGATGGAAAGAGATAGAAAAGCACAGGATATGAGTAAAAAGGGTTGAAGCCATCTTAGTATATCAACACCCTCCCTGGCTTCAATCTTCAATCTCCAGAAGGGCACAAGACCTTACATTAATCTGCTCCAGTTGCCACAGGAGTGAAAGTTGAGCAAACGGCTTGGTGAGAAAGTCTTCCAGGTTCTCCTTGGAGGCTACCCTTTTGATTGCAATGGTCCCTTTGTCTACTTCTTCTCAGAGGAAATGAAATTGAAAGTCCGTATGCTTGGTCCTAAAGCCAGTGTGGTTGGAAGTATTGGTGGCTAGTTTGATATACCCATCATTGTCCTTGTGGATGGGAGTTGGGGCTTTGAAGTTGAGGCCAAAGAGCTCCTTGGCCAACAACTTCACCCATTTGATTTCATTTAATTCCTCACTCACCTCCTTATCTTCAGCCTTGGTAGTTGAGATAGTTACCGTTGGCTGCTTGTGCAATTTCCGGCTGACCCCATTGGCATTACAGAGTACCACAAAGCCGCTAATTGATTGCCTTGAGGAAGGTCAAGTAGCCCAGTCAGCATCAACAATGGCACTTAAGCCTGATTTGGTTGTCTTTTTGGAAAAGGTGAGGTCCACGTTGTTGTTGAACTGCAAGTAGCTGAGGGTTAATATTGCTGTGTTGTAATGTTTCTTCCCCAGAGCATTCAGGAACTGTGTGTTAAAATACGTATGCACTTAAAAAGGTGCTATGTATAAGTGTAATCCAAATGGGATGCACATATGGGCCTCTACAGCCCATTGGACACTCACACAGACCATACAGGCCTGTGTGGATGTCACGGATTTGGGGAAACTGGCCTCAAAACGCGTGAAACAGGCCTATTGGTACATGGGCCCTAACGGGCCTGGTGAGGTATATGGGAAAATACAGCCAGATGGGCTTGTATGGGAATAATTGGGCCCAAGGCTTATTCTGGACATACTTGGCCAGACGGGCTGGCTTGCCAAAGTATGGTTTACTTAGGTTTTGGGCTTGGGGCGGCCGCCCGTGTTGCAGCCGGGTTGGGGCTGCTGCCCATGTTGCGGCCCGCTTGGGGCCGCTGTTTTTGTCTTCAGCCCATCTATGGGGCCCAACGGCCCGCGCGGGGCCGTCATTGCGGCTGTTGAGCCGATTGCGTCCTCCCCGCTGGGTGGCGACCGGCTGTTGGTGCTGCAAGGGCCAGGGCCAATGGCCCTGGCTCCCTTGCCTCCCCTTGCCCGCCATTGCGAGGGGGAGGTGGGGGCAGCTGGTATCAACCAGCTTGCCACCCAGGCCAGCCGCATCAAGGAAACCAGCAGTGGGGGGGAATTGACCACCCCCCCACCAGCCCTAGGTGGTTGGGGCGGTGACAAGGTAGCTGGTTGCAACAAAGCAACCATTGGTGGGGGGGAATTGACCACCCCCCACCAGCCCTAGGTGGTTGGGGCGGTGACAAGGTAGCTGGTTGTGACAAAGCAACCAGCAGTGGGGGGGACCTGACCACCCCTCCACCATCAAAGCAAAGGGGCGCTCTCCCCCCCCCCTTTACCAAGGGGGAGGAGCGACTGGGCTGAGGGGATCTGACCACCCCCCAGCCCACCTGTCATACTGACACCAAACTCAGTCTAACCTCAGTCTAACCCTCAGGCCTGATCTACTTTCTCAGGAGCTTCAACCTCAGGGCTCAGGAGACTTACATCAATATGTCTCCAGTAACTATATACCTCAGGATCTTCATGCAGTACATATCTACATATAGTCTAACCTCATACTATACACAGATAGACTCCATAGGCTTGCACATACTCAATCTCCCAGGCTCTACTCTACCTCTCTGTCTAACCCATACCTCTTTGGGTTATCTCTCTGTCTAACCCATACCTTTTTGGGTTATCTCTCTGTCTAACCCATACCTCCTCTGTGTGGTTTATCCTTTGGGAATCTTTATGTACATCCTCTTGCAGATTGTATTACATACTCTCTCTACTTAGTACATAGTGTCATGACCCCCATGTACACTGTAAATCCTTCAACTGTACTCTCCCAACTTAGACAGATCAGACCTGGAACCTTTCCCCAATGTAGAAGCAGCCTAACCTAATGTAGTAGCATACCTGATCAACCCTCTCTGTTACTTAGACTGTTCCCATGACATCATATGTATAGTCTGAGCCCCAATCACTTGTAACTCTGTTGTAGTTCCAACCTCTTGTCTATTTAATAAGCCTCCTCTTCCCTCTTCCTGATGTTTTCCCCAAGAAATCAGTTTACTACTTCCTACTAGGAGATCTTTCCCAGCAAGTGTCATTCAGCACCCTTCAACCCAATCCTCCTCTGCTCCTTGTAGCCTCCTTCAGTAACCTTGCCCCTAAGCCTACTGTGGGTAGAGACCCCTCTGTGCCAAGCCCTGCTTGCATGTCAGCAGCCCTTGTGACACCACCATTCTATGATGGCGCCCTGGGGGTATCAATCCCCAGCGCCCCTGGTAGGGGGATTTGACTTCCCCTTCCAGGGATCTGTGAGAAAGAGGGGGGGAGACAG
Organism: Puccinia polysora; assembly: GCA_025617555.3. Lineage (NCBI taxonomy): Eukaryota > Fungi > Basidiomycota > Pucciniomycetes > Pucciniales > Pucciniaceae > Puccinia > Puccinia polysora. Next base: position 19,075,659 of record CM062619.1, read on the forward strand.
CATGTCCGCTGGTCACACCCCCCCCATGTGGGTCTGAGACTGGACCCAGGTGTGTCCTGGGTCCTACCTGGCCATTTGTATGGCCAGGGGCTGATTGCATGAGGCAACCAGCCAGTATGTGAGGTCAGGGATTAAACAGCACAGGGGCTGGTTCAGTCCCATAACGGTGGAAACACCAGAAAGGACCAGAATAGGCTGGTTGTAAGGGTACAGAGACTGATGCCATGCGGGCTGATGTAGTCCAAGCCAATTAACAAGGCCTGTAGATTCTGTAGAGCTGTTTTGGGGCGGAAAATTTGCCTTTTGGCTTGTTGTATCATGGGCTCACAAGAGGCCAATCTTTTTTTACTTAAGGAGCTCTTCTCCCTGCTGTTTTCCATCATCCTTTCATCATCCAATCAAATTTATGACCAATATCATCCAAAGTATTTCCCAATTGTGAGAGCCCATCAGCAATTATTGACACAAGGTGTCCAGCAATTGTTTTGCTTCAAATGCTGCTCATTTGCCTAAGCTAATTTACGGCCATAATTATAACACGTTATCGGTACCAAAATCATCATTACTTCCAAGCCATCTAGACCCTTGTACCTTACTCTGGAGAACCTCAAAGACCTCAAGTTTTCCAAGAATATGTTCTATATCCCTGATGTTAGCTCCACCAAGATAGTTCTGAACAGTCAGAATTATAATGCTTGGGCTGTCCTTATGGACAGTGAGCTGGATAACATCTGTTGTGGGGAGATAATGGATGCAGATGACAATTTGATCAGTTCAGAAGTGGAGAAAAAGTCTTATCATCTCATCCTTAGGCATCTTGATGAGAATAATGTGACATGGGTTGCCAATACTCTTAGGGACAATGAGAGAAGGAGGGGAAGCATCATTTGGAAGTTGCTTAAGTCCAAGTATGCTGGTGATTCTGTTCACCAGAAGGGTAGAGTTTTCAATAAACTGTTCAAGTTACAATATTCAAATTGTAAACAGTTTGTTGCAGAGGATAGGTCTAGCATATCCAAGTTTAAGTCATCAGGACTTAACATGGATCCTGAGTGTTTGTCACTCTTAATCCTTCAGAGGCTACCAAAGGAGTTTGATTCTTTAGTCAGAATTATTTCTCAATTGGATATTCTTCCTGTGGAGGAGGATGTGCTGACAAGGATTGAAAAGAATGATCTTCAGTTCAAGATGAAGGGGGGTTCTGGAAAAGCCCTTGTTGGAAAGACTGGAAAATCTTGCAAGAAGGAAATAAAGGATTTGTCCAAGTTCTTATGCTATAATTGTCAGAAGTGACTGATAAAGCTTCTTTCCTATTAGGAGGATTGAAGGAGGATGTTCTTGTTTTGATTGATTCTGGCTGTACAGATCAAATGTTTTTTGAACCAAATTTATTTTCAAATCTTAGTGATTATGATGGAGTTGTAAATATTGGTCGGAAAGGCAGAACAATTCAGATCAAAGGAATTGGAAAAGTTATTCTTGCAAATCACTTGGGTTTCAAAATTTCTTTTGAGAAAGTGTTCTATGTACCAGAGTTGCCTTATAACCTTGTGTCCCTTGGAGTGTTGTGGAAGAAAGGTTTCCAGATTCATTATCTTAAAGAAGATAGGTTTGTTATTGATATGAATGGGAGAACTGTTCTTATTTTACAGGTTTGGAACAAGCTTTTGTGTGCAAGCTTGTTCAAAATCTCAGCTTTGAGCACTGTTACTCACAATAGAAGTGGCCATAAGGTAAAGGACAGCAACTGTGAGAGTTTTACCTTGGTGGCTAAGACTAGAAATGTGTTCTCAAAGAGTAGTGATTGCACTGATGTTCCTAGAGAGGAATTTTCCATTGATTTGGCAGGGCCATTCACACCGGAGTCCCTTGGTGGGGCAGGATACTTCATCAATTTAGTTCATAATGCAACTAATTATGTTTGGGTTAAACCAATTCAATCTAAGGATCAGACCACAGAGGAGGTTTCTGTAATCTTCAAAGTCTGTAAAAAGAATGGTCTAATGAAGGAGATCAAGAGGGTTATCACCAATGGAGGTGGTGAATTTGTGAGTAAAGATTTTGAGAGGTTATTGAAAGATTATGGTATCATTCATATAGTCACTGCTGCAAGTACTCCACAAAATAATGGAATAGTTGAGAGGATTCATAGGACTTTATTGGACAAAGTCAGAACTATTATTTCTCAATCTGGTCTACAAAATTTCTTATGGGCTGAGTTGATGTGTACAGTCTGTCTGTTGCACAAAATTGTAATTGTTAATGGGAAGAGTCCTCATTATCAGTTTTGGAAGTTGTACCCCAAAAAATCACACCTTAGAACAATTGGTTGCTTGGTGTATTATAGTGTCCACCATAACAAGATGGTCAGAAAATTAGACTCTAGAGCCAGAACAAGGGCACTTGTAGGCTATGATTTAATAATTAAATTGTATAGGATCTATTGTCCAGGGAAAAGAAAGTTCATCTATAGTAGGGATGTAAAATTTGATGAAAAAACCTTCCCACTCAAAAGGAGTGAAGATTTTGTTGTGAATAAGTCACAGCAAGAAATAGAATTAGCACCTATTTCACCAGCAAAGGCTGCAGGACATGTGGTTCCAGAAGATGAAGAGATGGCAGACGTGCCACCCAAGGGTTCAGTGCCCGCTTCAGGGGAGTCCGTTCATTTGGAACCTGATGAGCTTCCACCTCCAGTTAGAAGGAGTGGTATGCTTAGAGTACCAGTTGATAGGTACGGGGGATGGAAGTCCCATTATGCTGCCGCAGAATATGAGGAAGATACATTTCAGGAACAGTGTATGCTCAATGAAGTCCTGGAGTTGAGTTCAGAAATGGTTAAAATGGTTAACCCAAATAGCTTTGGCCAAGCTATGAATTCTGATGAGAGAGCCAACTGGAAGAGTGCTATTTTTGAGGAATTTGATTCTCTAGAAAATTATAGGGTCTTTGAATTGGTAAAGCCGGATTCTGTTCCAAAACAAAAGACCATTGTGGGGTCTAGATTGGTGTTAAACAAGCAGTTTGAAACAAATGGAGTTCTAAAAATATTCAAAGATGGATGCGTTGCACAGGGCTTCAAGCAGAGAGAGGGTATTGATTAACAAGAAACTTTCTCACCAACTGGAAGGCTGTCCACCTTCAGGTACATCATTGCTCTGGCAGTGGAGTTGGGTGAAGAAATCAGACAAGCTGATTTTGTAACAGCATACTTGAATGCAAAACTAGGAGAGGAGGAGACTGTTTATATATCAATCCCTGATGGTTTTTGTGAATGGTTAGTAGAGACTAAACCAGAAACCGTGAAGAAAATCTGTGTTAGAAGTTTTCTTTCAGCAGATAAAGGGGAATATTTCCTCAAGATGTGTAGATCCCTGTATGGATTGAAGCAAGCAGCTAGGTTGTGGTATAATACCATTAGTGAGAAACTGATAAAGATTGGTTTCAAGATGTCTGAGGCCAACCCTTGTCTCTTTGTGAGAAAGGATGCAATTTTGTTTGTATGGGTTGATGACATTATCATCATTGTAAATGGTAAAGAGAGAGTCATGGAGACACTGAAAAAGGAATTCAAGATAAAAGATCTTGGTCTGGCGCAACAGGTGCTAGGAATGAAAGTCAGTAAGAGCAAGAATGGTATTAAGTTAAACCATAGCCATTACGTGGAAGCTCTTCTTAAGAAATATGGCTTAGAGGATGAAAAGGAGTTTGGTACTCCCATGCAGTCAAACATTTGTTTAGAGAAATCTACAGATGAGGAGTATCTGGAGTTTGTTCAATCTGGTAACAACTACAGGTCAGCTGTTGGATTGCTTAATTATTTGGGGAAGTTTACAAGGCCCAATATTGCCTTTGCAGTTGGTGTCTTGTTGCAAAAATTAGAGAAGCCAAGCATGAGGCATTGGTCAGCTTTTAAGAGAGTTATGAGGTATCTTAAAGGAACGCACAGTCTGGGACTGCTGTTTAAAAAGTCAGAAAACTTTGATTTGGTTGGTTATTCTGATGCAAGTTGGGCAGATGGTAACAATAGGGAATCAACAAGTGGTTTTGTATTCTTCTTAGGTAAGAATCTGGTGTCATGGATGTCCAAGAAGGTGTTGGCAATAAGTCTTTCATCAACAGAGGCTGAGTATAGAGCTTACTTAGCAGCTTCACAGGAAGAAAAAGTCTTAGAGGATACACATAAGCAACAAGGGTTTGCGTTGTTGTATTCTGATAACCAGAGTGCCATTGCGTTGGCACAAAACCAAGTGTTCCATTCAAGAACAAAACATATAAATGTTCACTATAACTATATTTGTGATGCATTCAACTGCAAGGAGATTGTGTTGAGGTACATGCCCACTGGAGCAATGATTGCAGATATCTTGACTAAGGCTTTAGATAGGAACAAGCATCAAGGCTTTGTGACTAACATGCGGATGTCACCCCTTTTGGATTAAGGGGGTGTGCTAAAATGCATATGCACTTACGCGTGTGCTATGCATAAGTGTAATCCAAATGGGATGCACATATGGGCCTCTCCGGCCCATTGGACACTCACACAGACCATACGGGCCTGTGTGGATGTCATGGATTTGGGCAAACTGGCCTCAAAACGTGTGAAACAGGCCTATTGGTACACAGGCCCTAACGGGCCCGGTGAGGTATATGGGCAAATACAGCCAGATGGGCTTGTATGGGCATAATTGGGCCCAAGGTTTATTTTTGACATACTTGGCCAGACGGGCTGGCTCGCCAAAGTATGGTTTACTTAGTTTTTGGGCTTGGGGTGGCCCACTGGGGCCTCCGCCCAGTTGGGGATGCCGCCCATGTCACCGCCCGCTCAGGGCCGCTGTTTTTGCCTTTGGCCTGTCTATGGGGCCCAATGGCCCGCACAGGGCTGTTTTTGCAGCTTCTGGGCCAATCGCGGCCACCACGCTGGGTGGCAACCGGTGTAAGACTCCAAACAGTGCTGGGCCGTGGCAGTTCTGTGGAGGGGAAAGGTGCTGTTTAGGCTGCCCTCCTGAGTGTTACAAAAATATTTAAATGTAACCAAGATCAAAGTCCAGAACCTGGTAAATGAGGGACCAAAGAGCAAAGGATAAAGATGATAGTAGTCAGTAGCTGGGAAACAACACTATCTGAGGCAAGATGATGCCCGGGAAAACTTGAATAGAAGAAGTCAAGGATTGTTCAGAGTTCAACAGGACAAGGCAATTGTAAGTAACAACACCCACAAGATAATAGCTCTGGTCGTCAGCAGAAGCTTAGGAAAGATCAACTAAATCCCAAACAACCTCCACGTTCTCAATGAACCTGCCCAACTCTCCGCAATCAAGCGCTTGAAGGGTACCAGGTAACTGTGGGTGGCCACACAAGACAAAGCTAATTGTTTGATGAAGCTCTAGAAGCAAAACAATAACTGATTCAAACAAGAACAACCCAACACTTCTCAAGGGACTCAAGATTAGTGTGGTGGAATTCAACTTCAAAAGAAATAAAGGGAGGTTTAACACTCCATTTTTTAAGATTAATAACACCTCTTCAGTCAAACGTTACTGGTTCCGGAAATATAATCAAAGGATGATCAGGACCAGTATGGCTGGATAAAGGGATCAGGAGTGGTGTAACACACTAAAGAATTCAATCAATTGAATTCTTCTTCAACCAGCAAGGCTATTGGTTGGTGATAAGGATCAAGGATCAGGATTTGAGTATGGAGGCTCAAAGATCAAGGGGCAATCATGGATATACCCAGAATTTGGACTCAGATAAAGGGGAATGGGACCCCACAGATGATTTATTTTGAGATGATAATGATGATAATTCCCTCATAAGATGCCATAAGATTCCCCCCCCCCATGCCAAAAGGCAGGGGAGATCCCCTCCTTATATGGGCAGAAGGCCCTGTTAGACTATGTACAAGTGATACTACAGATAGAGCGGAATTTTTTTTGTTTTTTTTATACATTAGATGATCAGAAAAATAGATCACGCGGGCCAGTGGAAATCCGGCCTCCCTGACTGGGGTGGGAGCTTTTCTCATCCCTTCACCTTTCTTTCCTCCTTCCGCGGACGGGCGCGCGCGACAACACAAAGATCACCCACCCCTCACCCAAAGGCGGAAGGGGTGGGGGAAAAATTGAACCAGACCAATCTGTCACTCTGTCTTTAAAAAAGGGCAAGCGGATGATGATTGATGCTGTGGCCGGTTGACAAGAGAGAGAAAATGATTTGGAATGATGAGAGTGGAGAGTTTGAGAGGCAGGATGAGTTATACTGTTGCTAGGCTAGGCATGTGTTCAACACTTGAGCAGGGGTCAATCAATTTGAAATTGGGGAGCAGGGAACCAATCTGGCAACCAAAGAGAGTCTCTGGACTTGGCTCCAGCCGGTGGTACCCGTGCAACCGCATCTCCAATCCGGACCAGATGGTTGGTGATCAAGGTTGGATGGATCGGGAGGATGGCAAGGTAGTCAAGCCAAGCCATGAGGATTGCATCCAAGGATTGATAAGGGCACAGCTAGGATATGTTACGCGCATCCAATGATGAAGACGTTGTGCGGATGATGATGGATTGGATTGAGGTAGATGAATTTAGCAATAGATCGGATGGATGGATGGATGACACTTGATGGGATTGGAGATCATCCAATCAATAGGCTGGCCGGTTGTACATACGTACGTATGTCTCTGGATGTTGGCTTGGCTTGTTGCCTTTGAGGGTTCCATGGATACTCTTAAGTACGTCTCGAGGGCATGGATTTACGTATGATGATCCTGGGGGTGGGGGGGACTGGTTGGGTTGGACTCTGGCTGCCTTGGGCTTGGATGAAGACAAGTGTTGGGTGGACTGGATCAATGACCTGTGTGACTGTTGGGGTGAGGATCACAATTGGGACTTGGGGTGACTGTCCAAGCGGAGGAAGATTGGGCCAAGCGGGTCTCTTCCCGCGCGTTTGGCCAAAAAGGAAGGGGGGAACAAAGAGAGAAGGAATTGAATGCAATGCCTAGGTGATGAGACCAAGAGAGGTCTTTCCTAGACCACTGGGACAGAGGAATGCTTGGCAGGATGAGGAAATTGGAGGAGTGATACTGATACAAAAAAATTCCAGATTTTTTTTTTTTGAATGACACCTAAATAAAAGCATTGTAAAAATTTTTTTTGAATTTTCCGCATCTGGTCCAGGGTGTCCAGATTTGGTCACCACACCGGCTGTTGGTTCTGCAAGGGCTGGGGCCAAAGGCCCCAGCTCCCTTGCCTCCCCTTGCACGCCATTGCAAGGGGGAGGTGGGGGAAGCTGGTAGCAACCAGCTTGCCACCCAGGCCGGTTGCATCAAGGAGACCAGCGGTGGGGGAGAATTGACCACGCCCCCACCAGCCCTAGGTGGATGGGGCCGTGACAAGGTAGCTGGTTGCGACAAAGCAACCAGTGGTGGGGGGGACCTGACCACCCCTCCACCATCAAAGCAAAGGGGCGCTCTCCCCCCCCCCCTTTACCAAGGGGGAGAAGCAACTGGGCTGAGGGGATCTGACCACCCCCAGCCCACCATTCTATGACAAAGCCCTGGGGGTATTGACCCCCAGGGCCCCTGGTAGGGGGATTTGACCGCCCCCTCCAGGGATCTGTGAGAAAGAGGAGGGGGACAGCATGTCCACTGGTCACACCCCCCCCATGAGGGTCTGAGACCGGACCCAGGTGTGTCCTGGGTCCCACCTGGCCATTTGTATGGCCAGGGGCTGGTTTCATGAGGCATCCAGCCAGTATGTGAGGTCAGGGATTTAACAGAACAGGGGCTGGTTCAGTCCCATAACGGTGGAAACACCAGAAAAGACCAGAATAGGCTGGTTGTAAGGGTACAGGGACTGATGCCATGAGGGCTGATGTAGTTCAAACCAAGTGACAAGGCCTGTAGAGTCTGTAGAGCTCTTTTGGGGCGGAAAATTTGCCTTTTGGCTTGTTGTATCATGCGCTCACAAGAGGCCAATCTTTTGTACTTAAGGAGCTCTTCTCCCTGCTGTTTTCCATCATCCATCCATCATCCAATCAAATTTATCACCAATATCATCCCATTTATTGCCCCATTGTCAGAGCCCATCAGCAATTATTGACACAAGGTGTCCAGAATTTCTTTTGCTTTAAATACTGCTCATTTGCCTAAGCTAATTTCTGGCCATAATTATAACACTGTGACAGGTAATTGACCAAGAACATGATATTGGGCCTGGTGTTTCAACTGATATAGTTCAGTTCACCAACCAATTTCCTATAGTTCAGGCCAGATTCCCAGAAAAGCTGCAGCTCCTCCTTGGTTGCAGGTAGTAGTTTTCCAAAAGGGTTGAAAGGGGTGGAGCGTTTCTTGTGCAGAGGTAAGTTTTACTGGGCTGCTAGACTTGCAATTTACTTATTCTAGTTGAGAAGGACTATGCCTTCTTTTTGCTTCATGTTCATACCAAGTAGAATGCAGGCTGGGCCAAGATCTTTAATTTTGAACTTCTTGCTGATAGCATTGATAAAGCTTTGGGGTTGCGGACTGAAGGTAGCAATATTGTTCATGTGGATGTAGAGGTAGGTGTTCTCCTTCCAGAAGATGCACTGGTCCGCTTGAATCTTCTTGAAGCCTTCTTGAAGGATCCAGACTTTCAGGGTGCAATAACAAATTTGAGGCGCCTGTTTTAGCCCATGCAAGGCTTTCTTCAAGTGCAGCAGTTTTCCGGGTGAAATTGGGACGTTGGAGGGAGGTTTTATGTGAATGGACTCATTGAGAGGAGCATTCAAAAAGGCAGATTTGACTTCAAGTTGGTGGAATTTATACCCTTGTTGGACTGAAAGAGAGATGAGGAGACAAAGTGAGGCTTTTTCACCTGTGGGGGAAAAGAACTCTGAGTAGTTGACACCACATTCTTGGTTGAAACCCTGAACACAGAGTCATGCCTTAAATTTGATTATCTGGTTGTCTTTGTCCTGTTTTATTTTGAAGACACAGATATATTTAAGAGGGTTCATAGATTCCACAGGATCAAATTCTTCCCAGACATTGTAGGACAGGAAATTTAGTATTTCATTCTCCATTGCAGAAATCCATTCAAAATTGTGTGGGCTTCTTAGGGCTTTGTCCAGTGTTTTGGGATCCTCAAGCCTGGCATCTTTGAGATTCACTTGCGGATTGGAATGTCCAGCATCTTGGCCTGAGTGAGAAAGTACGTTAGAAGGAGAGATTTGGCTGTAGTCAGGGACCAAAGTAGTTTCAGAGTCAGGTCCAGGGCTAACAAGGACAGGAGTCTTGGAAGGAAATGTAGAAGGTTGAGAGAGAGGAACACTGCTATTGAGAGGAGAGAGGGAGTCTGGCAAATTAGGGAGTCCCTAAGGCAGACTGGTCCCTCTATAATCAAAGGAGTCTTCAAAAAAGTTTCAGTTTGCACTGATATGCACTTGCTTGGTGCAAAGATCCAGGATTTTATACAAAGAGAAGCCATTTACATACCCTAGCAGTACTCCCTTTTCTCTGGTGGCTGCAAACTTGAAGTCCCTCTTAACTTTTGGAATCAGTGAGTAGGTGGTGCACCCAAACAGTCTTAAGAAGTTGTAATTGAATGGCTTTCCAAACCACATTTCATATGGGATGGATTGATTCTTGCACATTGAAGGAAGGATGTTCAGGAAGTTTGTTGCAGTCTTCACAGCCTCAGCCCAATACAAGGCCATGAGATGACTTTGGACAAGAAACATCTGGCTTTGTCCAGAATAGATTGTTTGCTTCTTTTAGCCAGGCCATTTTGTTTGGGCATATAGGGAGGTGCACAGTGGTGTAGTATCCCGCAGTCTTTGAAGAAGGGACTGAGTTTGTTGTTAACAAATTCACCCCCATTGTTGGAGATGACTTGGATTACTTTGGATTTAAGCTGTCTTTCAGAGAGCTTGATGAAGTATTGAATAGCTGAGGCAGCTTGAGCCTTGTAGAAAAGGAAGGAGACTGATTTGAAACCTGAGAACTGATCACCAACCGTCAGGAAGTATCTTCAGCCCCCATTGGACTGCACTTGGAAGGGACTGACTAGGTCAAGATGGATGGCCTCTAGGAAACGTGAGGTGGGCTTGAAATGGCTCTGAAACGGAGTGGCAGTCATTTTGCAGCTATCAAAGACTTCACATTGAGTTAGCCAAGAGCATTCAGGAAAGACAGCCTTGAGGGCGGTGTTGTTGGGATTTCCAAGTCAAAGATGCCAGATGTTTCCTTGAGGTACCTTCAAATGAACAGCTATCATTTCTGAGGAGACAAAATTGGTCCCACACAGTTCCACAAGGTGGTTCTCAGAAGTTCTGATGAAAGAGAAGCTATCCAGTGAGATTTCATAACCAGAGTAGCCAACTTTCTTAATGGAAGCGCTTTTAGCAGTGAGCCTGGGGAGTGAGATGAGGCATTGATTGAGTGAGGGAATGAGGAGTAAATTGCTTATTTCAAAATTTTTGCCTAGGTGATTGACCAGCTTGTCCTTGCCCACTGCGGAAGCAAAAAGAGCCAATCCTTCACATCTGGTACCCACACGCATGGCGGTTGACTTAGAGTCAGTCAGGTATTTGGCCTTGTTCACTATGTGATGAGTTTCTCCCAAGTCCAACACTGGAAGTAGGGAAATGGTGGCTCCGGATGTGTTGAAGTACAGTTGAGTGTTGAGGAAGGCCTGGGGAGATTCAGACTCCGGGCCTTCTGGTTTATTGGAGGAGGTATTGGCAGCATGGTGGTGCTACTGGCCCTTGGGCTTAAGATGATCAGGCCGTAGTTCTGGGTGGAGGTTCCAGCATTGATCCTTGGGGTGTTACGCTAACAGGTTTTGTTTCCCTTTTGAGCAGGGATGTCTGGGCTTGGATCTCCTCTGGGAGCCATCTTTTAGTAGATCAGTAGAGGGACTGGAACCATTGGCTTTATCAGGTGAGTCTTCCTTCTGGGAGGCCTCTAGATGGATTACCTCTCTGAGTTTGTTGAGGACCAAGGTTGAGTTGGTAAGTAAGGAATAATTGAGGAGAATAGTGTCAACAATGTGATGGAGAAAATTAGGGAGTTTGGCCAGGATAGTATAGCTGAGTATATCTTTAGGCACCTTGAGTTTGACAACAGAGAGTTCATTCATCAGCTTTTGAAATTTGTTAATTTACTGAGTCAGACAGATAACCCTTGTACTGGTATCTGATGAATTTGAGCCATGTGTGGACTTGGTTGTTGGAGGACTGGGAGGCATATCTCTCATGGATGGCTGCCAGGATTGCTTGCGGGTTATCTTTGTTGGTACTGTTAATGATTGAATTGAAGGCAGTGTCTCCAACATGTTGAATAAAGATGTCTGAGGCCTCATATATTTTCTTTTTGAGTGATGGAGTGGCCGGCTGATTGGGATTGTATGAATCAATCAGTTCCAGGAGACCCTCGCATCACAGGTAGCTCTTCATCCAAAGAATCCAGTTGGGAAATTTGATTTGATTCCAAAGAGGAATGTTGAGCTTAGGTTTGTCTTCCTGGTCATTCATGGAGAGCCTTTTCTTGCAAGCTTACTTGGGACTGTAAATGTGTAGCATTAAGGCTATAAAGAAAAGTTGGATTCCAGTCATCAGATGAGAATGATGCAGAGAAAACATGAACAGAGAACACACCTATAAAGAAAAGTCTCCAAGCCATGACAACTGGAGTGAGAATGAAAATAAGTAAGGCAGTAGAGGGAGCCAAAGGAGAACTTGAAGGCTTGGGAATGAGGGAACAAGTGCATCTGTATCAGTCAATTGAGATCAGATGAGAAGAAGAAAATTATATAAAAGAAACAAGGAAACAGTGTGATGGATACATGAAAATGGCTTACCAGACTCATACTCCAGGATTCCAGTGGTGCGGTATTGGTTTGGCACAAGGAAAAGGCATCCTGGGTACTGAGCTGGAGCTTGATTATGAGTGAGAACCAAGTGACAAAGATAGAGGGTCCACACTCCAAGTGCTCCCCTATCTGAATATGGCCTATGAGTGATGCTGATGAGAAAAAATTTGATGGGAGAGAAGGATTGTGAGGAGACATAATAACAGGAAAGTGAGAAGGAAAAGAAAAGAGATGGAAAGAGACTGAAAAACACAGAAATGGAAAGCACAGGATATGAGGAAAAAGAGTTGAAGCCATCTTTTTATATCAACAGGTGTCACACTTTCAACTTAATTAGACCCCAAGGAAGTAGATTTGAAGGCTCAAAGTTGATCTATCACAATAAACCTTTTGTTTCAAGGTGTGACAGACACATGCCTCTTTTTTGTGTGTGATTAGAACTTTGAATCTGAAAATTAAAATTCTAGGACCACATGAAAAAAGAAATGCACTCACACAACCACTGGTCTTGCAAATATTCAAACCATGATTTCTAGATAAATTCCCCATAATTAAAATGATCAACTTCAGGGAAACCATGAATTTTCCAAAAGAATGTATTCTGATGAAGGTGATGAATGGTTTTTTCATCATTTTTGCATTGGAAAGGATTTTTTCTGTTTCTTGATTTTTTTTAGGCATGCATTATTTTTTAAATTGAAGATTTGAGACACACCAATCAATACTAGATCAGCCAAATCTTTCTCAAAAACCTTCAATTCTGAAATATCCCGGATTGAATCTAAAAAACTATTCAAATATTAAATCTTCTTAATGGAATGTAATGCCAAGATGAACACCCTCCTAGATCAACTCAATCTACCCAGTATGTCATTTTCCCCTTCTGTTCTTTCAATTTACAATTTATCACAGCAAAAAAACCTAAATTATGATAATTCTTTCTATCTCTGATCTATCCCCTCCACTAACTGATAATTCTATAATTGAATTATTTGAATTTTTGGGTCCCTTAAATTTAAATTTTCTGTTTTCTGCTTATTTGAATTTTATTTTTCTATAATTTTCATCATTTTTAATGAAAAGAAAAGGTTCTGTTTTTCAGATATCATCTTTGAAATGGTTTCACACAATTAAATATAGAATAGCAAGGTGTATAAATTTCAAAACATCTGACAGTTTGAAACCATAAATTTTAATCAAATATTTCCAAAATGGACACTTTCCATCACAGGGTACATTGAAAAGATGAAAAAGGGAAAAAAATAGATCTAAAGAATGAAAAATACTTTTATGAATCATCAAAGTTCCAAATTAAACAAACTAAATTTTAGGAAATTATCATAACAAAACACATACAGCCAATTGTTTCATAAGTATAAAAATATCAATCAAACTATGAAATTGAAGGAATCTCAATTATAGCAAGTCCTTTAAAGTTCAATAATTAATTTCAAATGCATCATTTCTTGAGGGTTGAGAAATCTTCACCATCTCTGGTATAATACTCATGGCTCATCTCATAGAGCCAATCTTTGTTCATTATCTACTGAACTAAGGATACAGGAAAAATTTCCCTAAAACTAAAAATATTTTCTGGTCTTATTCCTATTGAGCTCACTCATTTTTCATACTTTTTGCATTTTCCTCAGTCCTATTTCTAATGCTTGGGTCTCGAAATATCAATTTTTGATCATTTTCTTCCCCTTTGGTTTGAATATGATTCTTCTTACCTTTCCTGGCTTTTTTTTATCTTCAAAATAAGATTTCAATTTTGATTTTTAATCATCAAGTTTAAAATCAACAATAAATTTTTTGATTAAATTCAAAGGCTGAATATATTTATTTTTTATTTTTATTGGAAGTTTATTTGAGCTCAATACCTAACAAGATTGACATGAAATTTCTTAGAACTGAAAACCAGCAGACTACGGAAAATAGTTGAAGAGTTGGAAAACCAGACACCAGAGCACAAGGAGGAAGAAAGATGAAGAGACAAACAGCTTAGACTTTATTTAGTGAATAGATGAGAAATCTGGTGGCACAAAGATACTAGAGGCAAGGAGACATAGTTGGATGGCAGGCATGGATCCATGGAAGGTGAGACTTGATTTAGGAGACAGTTTTGATGAAGTCAAACCGGGTTGAGAAGAATGTTGATTTTAGATGAGTAGTGGATTGAAAGAAAGAGATCAAGCCATTGACAGAGAAGGGTCAAGTAGTAGAGAAAAGACAAGGAAATAAATAGACAGAAAATGCATAGAAAAAGGATGAGACCAAAGAAAGAGAAGAAGCATCCAACGTCCAGAAGAAAAGAGCCAGAACTACAATTGGGGGCAAGCACCAAACCAGGTGAGGAGAGGGGCTCCCCTGGTGGTACAAGACAAATCATTGGGGACTTTTCCCATTTCACGCAACCACTAAGGTTGAGAAAAAGAGAGAGAAGAGATGGAGAAAAATTAGATGACAAGAGACTTGTGAATGAAATTCATTCATTCTCAATACTTAACACCCCAGATGACTGGTAAGGGGATGGTCCAAGAAGTCAGTTATCTGGAATGGCAAACATTTTTTTCTGGAGGAGTCCCAAGGAACTCATCAAAGAGGCTTTTTTGAGGGAATAAGCAATCATGGAGTGACTTTGAATTAGACTGAGAGTAAACTCCCCATCAGCAAAGTCCTCACGCAATCCCTTTGTCTTGATATCTATGTGTCTGGACTTTGAGTGAGATCCAAACTTCTTGATCTTGTCATCCTGGCCCTTGTTATTGATGTGTAAGGTAAGCTTGGGTTTGGAGATTTGATATATTTTGCCAATGAGGTTCTTGATCCATTTGAGTTTGAAGTAGCAGTCAAGTAACAAATTTAATTCATATTTGGTCGAAGAGTAGGTGATGTTTCTTTCTAGAGTAGAGTTCCAGATGACTGGACTTCCATAGTGAAGGACTATGTACCCAGTTTGCAACTTACAAAAGGTTGGATTGTCTCCCCAGATAGCATTGCTGAAGCTCAAGAGGAGTTCTTTTTTGGAGTTTTAGCTGATGACAAGCTTGAAATCCTTGGTTGTTTTGAGATATTTCCACACCTTTCTGACTTCCCTCCAGTGGTTCATGCCTGGCTTGGCATTGAATCTGGCAAGGCTAGATACAGAGAAGGAAATGTATGGTTGAGTGTATTGGGCAAGATGATTAAGGAGTCCAATAGCCAATCTGTAATTTATTTTCAACTGGAAGAATTTGGTGTGGTTGGTGTTGGAGGCTGGTTCAAGATTTAAATTTTGAGTCAGTCAAGTATGAATTTCCTTGCAGGATGATAGACCAAGTTCTTCCAGGCTGCTAGCAATGTGATTGGGTTGACTTAAGAGGATTTTGTCTTCCTTAATTTCCATGATCATCCCAAGAATAGTGTTGGGAGTATGGCACAAAAAGTTCTTGGATTATTCAAGGAAATTGTATTCAAAGCTATGAGAATCACCTCCGTGAATCAGGTCATCTACATGAAATTAGATGATTTCTTTGGTCTTGGAATTGAGATAGAGGCAAGGGTTGCTAGTCAACTCTTGGTATCCTTGATATTTGATCCTCAAGGTCAGAGTTTTGTACCAGGTCTTGGGAGATTGCCTCAGGCCATAGAGAGACTTTTTTAGCTTTAGATAGGGAGACTTCCAGTCAGATCCTTCTGGGGAGCATGTAAAAATGCACCCTTCATGTTGAATTGAGTTACTTTAATTTTTCTTTTTTGACCGTATTTAAGGGCCACTCAAATGACCCAAGTTTGCCGGTTGGTTCCCAAGTTTCATTATAGTTGATTCCTAGGATTTGGTTGAATCCTTGGACGCAGAGTTGGGCTTTGTACTTGACAGGATCACCATGGCAATTCTCTTTTACGTTGAAAACCCAAGTCTTATTTAGAATTTTTTCCGGGGTGCCATAGTATTCTTCCAAGATGTCTTGGAGTTCTATAGAATTCAATTCATTGTCAGCGGCCTTCTTCCACTTTGGCCACTCAGGAAATTTGCGCACGGCCTTGTAAGAGGGGGGTTTGTATTAGTGATGAAAACCGTATCATTGGGGCTTTCTTTTTTCTTTTCTAGGCCTTTGAGAGGTGGATTTGATAGGAGGCTCTGGAACTGGAGATGGTAGGGAAAGAGGATTGGGAGATGAAGAGACTAAAGATGCTGAGTCTTCCCGGTCCAAATCCAATTCAGAGAGGTTTTTGTGAGATTCTTTAATGGTGTATTGCTTTTCTGCCAAGGAGAAATTGGACTTTCTTTACTCAGCGCTCTTTTGAATGAAGAGGTTGATCCCTGGGGATTTGAAGATGGGGAAATCATGAAGAGGATTTTTGAGGAACTGGACGTGTTTGGTTTCAACAACAGAACCAGATGAGTTGAGGATAAGATAAGAATGAAAAATGGGATTGAACCCAACTAGGACCCCTTCCAATCCCTTCTCATCAAATTTTCTCCCCTTCTGTAGGCAATTTTCAAGGTAAATAGTAGGGGATCCTACAGGTTTCAAATAATTAGTAGGGAGATTCTTGTTGAACATAATTTCCCAAGGGGATTGGTCATTACCTTCCCTAGGAATTTGATTGAGCATGAAACAGCAGCTTCTGACCATGATGTGCCAGTAGCTTTTGTTCAGTCTAGAGGAGGAGAAGGTTGCATGTTCTGACTCTATGATGGTTTGTTTTGCTTCTTCAGCTTGGCCATTATGTTGAGAATGATAGGGTTTGGATGTCAAGAGCTTGATATGCTTGGTCTTGGCAAACTCCTTCAAGGTATTGCTTGTGAATTCTGTTCCTTTATCTGAGAAGATTTCCGTTGGGTAGTAGTTCAACCGTTTATATTCAGTCTTGAGGATATTGATGATAAAATCTGGAGTATCTTCTTTGGATAGAAGAGGAAAAGCCAAAAGATAGCCTGTAAAGTTTTCTACAAGGGTCAGTATGTATTGGTGGCCAGCCTTTGATTTCAGAGTGATTGGTCCAATCAGGTTGAGGTGGACTCTTGTGAGGGGTTTGGATGAATTTTTTGAGGTCTCTGAGAATGGATCCCTTGTGGTTCTTCTCCTCATGCAGCCATTTCACTGGAAGTTGTTTATTTCATCTTTAGATTACCAGGCTTTGAGGATAGTTTTGAGCGTAGAGATTGAGGAGTGTCCATACATCTTATGGAGATCAGATAGTGATTGGGTTTTGGTAGACTGAGTCTTTGAGGATTGGTTTGAAAGATTTACTGATAGGTTAATTCCAGAAATTTGGGGCTTCTCAATAACAAATAAGCTGTCTCAAATCAGACCTTTAAGAAATGTCTTGCCACCTTGAGTGATAGAGAATTGGTCTTCTTCTTGTGAGAGGTTACATCCCTTCTTTTCCAGAAGGCCTGGACTGATCAGGTTGACTACAATGTT
This sequence comes from Puccinia polysora, assembly GCA_025617555.3. NCBI lineage: Eukaryota > Fungi > Basidiomycota > Pucciniomycetes > Pucciniales > Pucciniaceae > Puccinia > Puccinia polysora. Next base: position 19,092,916 of record CM062619.1, read on the forward strand.
GTGAACGTACATGCATTCTTCAAGAGTAATGATAGAATCTTTCAACTCCATTCCAACCATACCTGTTCCCGTATCTTGAGATTGGCTTCCAACTTGCCTGTTTTGATCTCATCCCGCTTTTCCTGTAAGTTAATTGAGGTGAATTATTTCAAGTCATTGAATATATGGATATTGGGGCAGGAGTCCAAGAGGAGGTTAGGTTTGTTGTCCACGTTGATCCAGAGAGTAAGTAGCGCATGATAGTTGATGGTGGGGGTCTTCTTGGTTCTTTTCTTCCATTTTTTTTGTTTTTCTAAGCACCATCCTGGAGCAATTTGAGGATGAATATGAAAGCAGGAGGATTCAGGATGCGGCGCATTTGGGTTGTGGAAGCTTTCCTTGCATGGGATGCAAACCTTTCTGTATTCCTTGTCTGTCTTGCTCTTAGTTGTCACTAGAGTGACATCAAGGGTGGATTTGCCTGTTTTGAGTTGTACCTTGTGCTTGTTGTTGTACTGGGTTAGATGATTGAATACCGCCTCTACCGTCACCAACTTTTCTCCATGCATAATTTGTTGTTTCAGATTCTTTAGGGTAGGTGGAAATTTGAAAAGTATCAGGTACGCCAATATATCCTTTGGTAGTTCTATTCCAAAGTTGACCATGCGTGTGAGGGCTTTTTGAATTTCTGTTATGAATCCCTCAATAGCCTGTTTGTTAATTGGAGCATGAAGAAACTGATTGAATATGCAAGCTCTATTAGCCGTTTTGGATGAGGCCAATCTGCGAGTGATCTCAGCCCAGAGTAGCTTAGATGAAATTATGTTTGAGGCATTGAAAACATTGGTGTGTGTTGTGCTGTTGGTTTTAGATAGTATTATTGCTCTGATTTCTTGGTCTTGCTTTACAGGTAGTTGACCCAAGTTTCTATTTATGGTGTCCTTGATATCTTTGAGATCAAACAGCATCATCATCTTGTCTTGCCAAATAGGGTAGTTGTTGTCATTGAGAGGGGGAATAGCATTGACAGAGGCCTTGAGCACAAACTGATAGAATTAGTTGTTTGCTCCAGCTGGTTTGTTCATTTTTGATAATGTAGAGTCATCCTTTGGCTTTTAACCATGATAAGATTGAGATGAGATTTCTTAGAACTGAAAACCAGAAGACTACGGAAAAGAGTTAGAAAGTTGGAAAAACAGACACCAGAAGAACAAGGAGGAAGAACAATGAAGAGAAAAACAGCTTAGACTTTATTTAGTGAATAGATGAGAAATCTGGCAGCACAAAAATACTAGAGGAAAGGAGACGTAGGTGGATGGCAGGCATGGATCCGTGGATGGTAAGACTTGATTTAGGAGACAGTTTTCATGAAGTCAAACTGGGTTGAGAAGAATGTCAAGTCAAGATGAGTAGTGGATCAAAAGAAAGAGATCAAGCCATTAACAGAGAAGGGTTGTGTATTAGAGACAATAAAAGGAAAGAAATAGACAGAAAATTCATAGAAAAAGGATGAGACCAAAGAAAGAGAAGAAGCATCCAATTTCCAGAAGAAAAGAGCCAGAACTACAATTGGGGGTGAGGCCCGAACCAGGTGAGGAAAGGGGCTCCCCCGGTGGTACAAGACAAATCATCAGGGACTTGTCCCAGTTCACACAACCACTAAGGTTGAGACAAAGAGAGAGAAGAGATGGAGACAAATTAGATGACAAGAGACTTGTGAATGAAATTCATTCATTCTCAATACTTAACAATACCCCAGGAATAAAAAATATTACTTGATTAAAATTGACATAGCTCAGGAGAAAGGGACGCTTTGTGCCATTGTATGTCACTGTTTATAAAGTGATCTATATTTATATATATATACTTACATATATATGTATGTATACATATACATACATACATAAACACACACACACACACACACACACACACACACACACACACACACACACACACACACACACACACACACACACACACACACACACACACACACACACACACACACACACACACACACACACACACACACACACACACACACACACACACACACACACACACACACACACACACACACACACACATATATATATATATATATATATATATATATATATATATATATGGGTAATTATTTTTCTCACACATGCAACCCTTTATTTCACACATTTTGACATTGTTGCGCGGTTGTGCCCCTTTGATATTTCATGCAAAAAAACTTGATTTCACACAAGTTCCAAGAATTCATTTTTTTTGAATTCCAGCTACGCAGCAAAGTATCAGGGGTTCTTAAAACCCTAACTAAAATCTTTGGTAATTTTGGAGCAATTAGAACCCCTTCAAAAATGCAATCAAAAAATGAAAAAAGTCCATAAAAACAAATTTTTCCATGGGTTTTTGGATCCTTTTTTTGTCTATTTTAATTGGTTTTTTTTATGCATTTCAGCTGCCAAAAATTTTGAAAAACATACAAAGATCTTTCAAATATTTTCTTCATATTTTTTGGATGTATCCTTTCACCTTGAAAAACTCCTTCAAAAAACACAAAAATTCAAAAAATGAAATTTATCTTTTGACATTTGAATTTTTTTATTTTCCTTTTTATTTCATTTTTTTTGGTAATTCCAGCTATCAAAAAGTTAAACTAAAATTTAAAGATCATTCAAATCTTTTTTATATATTTTTTGGATGTATTATTTTACCTTAAACATTTACATCAAAAAAGCAAAAAATTCCAAAAATTTAATTTTCTCTTTGGACTTTTGGATCCTTTTGTTTGATTTTTGATCAATTTTTTTGTATTTTTCAAGCTGTTATAAATTCAAAACAAATATTAAAGAGATGTTCAACATTTTTTCCTGAATTTTTGGATTTCATTTTTTACGGGTGATGATAAATTCACAACTCAAATTAGTTGTGTACACAACTTAAATGGGCCTTGTGGTATGCTAAAAAACTACCATTGAGTCATTTAGACTCTACAAAAATTTACTGTAGTTGTGTAGCTCCCACACAATGGTATCATGTTGTGTGGCACCATACACAACTACATTTGAGTCCTGTGGGGTTGTACACAACTCAAATGTAGTCGTTTTCCATGCCATACAACTACAGGAATTGTGGGCAAAAAAATTATCAAATAAATAAATAACATAACTGAAATAAATTGAATAAAAAAAAAAAAAAAAAAAAAAAAAAAAAAAAAAAAAAAAAAAAAAAAAAAAAAAAAAAAAAAAAAAAAAAAAAAAAAAAAAAAAAAAAAAAAAAAAAAAAAAAAAAAAAAAAAAAAAAAAAAAAAAAAAACAGAAATCAACCAAAAAAAAAGGTGATTTTTTGGTTAAAATAAATAAATTAATTAATAAATTTATTAATTAATTAATCAATTAATTAATTAATAAATAAATAAATAAATAATAAACAATTGATCAATTAAATAAATGAATAAATAAATGAATGAATGAATAAATGAATAAATAAATGAATAAATAAATAAATGAATGAATGAATGAATAAATGAATGAATAAATATTAAATAAATAAGTAAATAAATAAATAAATAAATAAATAAATAAATAAATAAATAAATAAATAAAAAAATAAATAAATAAATAAATAAATAAGCAAACAAATAAATATATAAATTGATAAATAAATAAACCGTGTTTGGAAAAACCCATTTGATGGGTGTATGGGCTCCCACATGTCAATTGGACCTTGTAGGGCCCTAAAAAACTCCAAAACAACTGGGAATTGTGAAGTTATTATCACCCATTTTTTACCTTTAAAAATTCCATCAAAAAAAAAAAATTCAAAAATTCACTTTTCTCACTGGATTTTGAATCCTTTTTTTTGCCTTTATAATTGTTTTTTTTTGGTTATTAAAACTTTCAGAATTTTAAAAAAATAACAAAAATTTTCATTAATACTTTTTGAAGATCATCTGCATGTATGCATACAACTGGCAAACTTCATTCAAAAAATTAAAAATTAAGAAAAAATATGGATACAAATTTCAAAATCTATTCAAATATGATTGGTTTTATGTTTCTACTTTATTTTATTTGAGGGAAAAAAACCTCATTACCAAGATATAAATTTCTCTGAACAACGGTTTTCCAAGATTTTGAATCCTTTTTCACAAAGCTTTTCCAAAGTGGATCTAACCTGGGAGCAGGCTGATGATCATACTTGAAATTGAATGAGACTATATTTTTGAAATCTTCTAAGATAATGAAGCAAATAGGAGAAGATTTGGAATTTGGAGTGGGAGGTGGATTCAGAGGAAGATAAGTTCAAAAAAACAGAATTACTGTGAAATTATATTTTTCAGCCAGAAGGAAACAATGGCATGGAAATTTTATCCATATATTTATGGGAGCTGGACCACAAAGGTGGTTAAGTTGCCTTCTTGCTTCTTTGAAATTTTCACCCCAGATATCACACAGTAATATTGGTTCCTTGAAGATTGGGTTGGAATCAATCTCTTTCACCATTTCTTTCCTAACTTCAATCCATTCTTCTTAGTTCCTCCCCAAACAAAAGGCTGCTGCTCTCAATCCACAGTTCCCATCCACTATGACATCTTTAACATGTGATATATGTGGAATGGCTGTTTTGGGGGAAATAAAATCTTTACATTGGAACAAAACCAAAAATCAGAATTTTTTATAAAAGAAAATATGGACTAAAGATGAAACTCACTTGTTCAATTGATACTTGGCCAAAGATTCCAGAAGAAGAATAAGATAATGTGCAGGAAACCTAGAGAAAAATCCCCAAAAAAATCATAAAAAATGGATAAATGAGAAAATATCAAATTTACTCATCTTCTCACTGATTTTTGGGGCTGTTTGTGCTAATACTTTCATTCCAGGAGGATGGTAAGGATCATCATTACCTTCATAGGACACTTTTTTCCTCTTGATTCTTTTCCCAGGATTGTATTCAGGAGAAACAACCCGCTTATACACAATGGTTCCAGACCTCTGATAAAAGTTTGTCTTAAAATATTAATGAAAAAAATATCCAAACAATTAGCCAAAAATAAAAGAAAATGAAAGCTTGCCATCTTAATTAAATCCACATCTGGAAGCTCTCAATCTTCCGAATCTCCCCCTTCATCCAAATCTTGAACCTCTTCATCTTCTGAATATTTGTCTTCAATCAGAAATTCACTCTATGTTAAAAAAATGACAAGGAACCATTAAAAAAAACCATTGCAGAAAAGATAAGTATAGTTATAAAATTACCTCTTCCTCTGATTCCTCCTCCCTTTTTTCCCTCCAATTCCCTTGGATGGCCTTCCACCTTCTTGAAACCTGAACACATAAGAAAAAAAATTAGTTATGAAAGTTGATATATTTCTTTTTCCAAAAAAATGTTGACTGAACTTTGAATTTGCTATCAATTTCTTCTTTGGCCTTCCTCTCCTCTTGGGTTCTACTAAATATTCAAAACTGGATGGATCTCTTTTGTTTGAGGACCAAGAGATCATCTTGAACTTTTGGGCTGCTCCTTTGGATCTTCCTCTTACTTTGGATCTTTGAGTGGGATTTGGCTCTTCAATAAGGGTAAGTTTATATCTTCCACTGTACAGCTTCCTGCTTTCACTCAGATAATACATCTGTTCTCCAGGTGGCAACTTTCTGAATTCTTCAAACAGTTTAGTGAATTATATTTTTTCATTACTTTCTTTGGTTGGAACTTCAATTTTTTCTGAATCTTCAGTTGATTCAGGGTTCAAAGTTAACCAGAGAAAGTAAAATCAAAATCAATCAGTAAATTATTCATTTGAGCTTGAATTTAAAAAAAAAAAAAAAAAAAAAAAAAAGAGAAAAAATTCCTGAGATGGGAGCTTTGACATGCCGTTGAGGATGAAAATCTTCAAGTTGGAAGAGGTCACCCTTTTGGATAGCCAATTTTACTGTGTGAATACATGGTATAGAAGATTAATCACCATTGTTTCAATTGGTGGAAGATTTGGGAACTTGATGAAATGAATGAATGGTTTTGAGGGAAAATTGGCTGATTTTTCCACAAAGATGATCTGCAAATCAAGGTAAACCAATTAGATGCTTTAATTCTTGCTGAGAGGCTTTGATGGCTCTCTCACAGTATTGGATGGTGATGGAACTGTAAATTTTTTGAACTACATTATAGAAAGAGCCAATAGAAGAATTGATGAATCTTGCAATGTAGGATTGAGAACCTTCTATTCTTGATGTACTTGTGTTTCAAAATTGAAAGTATTTTTTTGCCAAATAGGAGATAAATTTTCTTTTTAAAGGAATCCAGTTTTCAAGAAGGTATTCAGAAGTGGGAGGATTCCAGATCAGAGAAGGCTTTGTGAAGTTTTCCTGATATCTTGATTCAGATTTTGAATATACCAACTGATGCCATTGTTTCTGGAATAGCTTCCATTGATTTTAAGATTTAAAGTGCTTCCTGAAATGAGCTTTAATATTCTTGAAAATGTGCCAGAAACAGAGAAGATGATGAGAGGAAGTTAAAACTGATTCAATCAAATTAATAAGTGCTTTTTCCTTGTCCATCACAATCACACTAGGTTTTTTATCTTCAAATATTTCCTGAAGTTGAGTCAGGGCCCAATCATAGTTCTGATTTTTCTCTTGAGATAAAAAACAGGAGGAAACTTAGAAGCTTCCAGCAGAATTTTTACCCCAAGAATATGAAGAAGGGGCATTCCAAATTTTTGTTTTTATATGCACAGTCCATCATAATGAGAGTAGGGAAAAGTTTGAGAAATTTCATGGAATCAGGGTGTGAAATGAATAGTGAAGTAATTTGACCATCCACATTGTTCATTTTGTAGTAAAAAAAGAATTCCAGAGTTCCAGTAGGAGTGCTTCCACAGGATTTTTGCCATAAAGGGCATTTTTCTTTATTTGGGATCTTTTGTTGTAAAAGGGAGATTTGTATGGATAGGTGATGATAAGTTTTGTATAAGAGAGTTGAGAATTTTTAAAGGTGCAACTCCAGCTTTGGATAAATTTTCAACCACCTCCTTTTGCTTCCCTTGGATTCCTCTGTGGATGGGATGAGTGGAAGGATCATTGGAACATGGATGTTTGTGCTCTGGACATATAAACTTCAGCACCCAAATACCCAATCTTTTTGAAAAATTCCCTGATAACCTGAAAGGAAAATTTTTCTTTCTTGATTTTTTCAATTTGGTGGTATCTTTTCTGGGTTTATATTCCCCAGATTTATCACATTGATAAGTGTAGGCCTGATTCTTCCAATTTGATACTCTGGTAGATATGAAATATCCATGGGAATTTGCCCATGATTAGATAGCCTCAACCAGCTCCTCATTTTTATTATATGATAGCTCAGGAGGAGGGTCCAGAGATTTGGAATCAAGAGTTTAAGTAGATGAAGAAGGAGCAAGAGGAGTTGAATCACTATTTTGATTAGATGAGATAATGGAGGATGGGCCTGGTGAAACATTTGAAACAGTTCTGATAATTGGCTGGATGTTTCCTTGATCCATTGGAAAAAGAAATGTTCTTGGTAAAAAATAAATTGAAGATAAGAGTTGATGGTTGAGAAATATTTTTAGAATAAATTGAGTGAAGAAGGTATTCAGAGACTTGATATAAGAGGGAAAACAGATTTTTGGAAGTATCTGGAGTGTTGAATTGTTTTGATGAGTGGTTGGTGGTGTGGTGTGGTGTGGTGTGGTGTGGTGTGGTGTGGTGTGGTGTGGTGTGGTGTGGTGTGGTGTGGTGTGGTGTGGTGAGGTGTGGTGTGGTGTGGTGTGGTTTTGTGTGGTGTGGTGTGGTGTGGTGTGGTGTTGCATGGTATGGTGTGCTAGTGGGATGGTGTGGTGTGGTGTGGTGTGGTGTGGTGTGGTGTGGTGTGGTGTGGTTTGGTGTGGTGTGGTGTGGTGTGGTGTGGTGTGGTGTGGTGTGGTGTTGTGTGGTGTTGTGTGGTATGGTATGCTAGTGGGATGGTGTGGTGGGGGGTGATGGGAGGGTGGAACAGTTCAAGGGGGTGGTTTATAAGATAATTGGAGTGCTCCAAAATGGGTGGTGGTCCCAGGAAAAAATTTTCAGTCATATTGAATATATGCATGTGAAGGGCTCAAAGAAGAGTAATATGACACTTGCTTGGTTTAGTTTTTGAGACCCTAATAGTGCCTCAAAAATCAACAAGAAACAATTTTTGAAAAGCTTCACATAATCCTATTAGAACTGCAGCTTCAAATATATAAAGACAAACAAAAGGATTCAAAAATCCAGTGAGAAAATTGAATATTCCAATTTTTTTTTGGTTTCTTGATGGAATCTTTTAAGGTAAAAAATGACACCCAAAAATTCTGAAAAAAAAAGGTAAAAATCTCTTTAATAGTTCTGTTGAAAAACTCCAAGCTTGTAAAACCCAAAAAAAATAGTCAAAATGGCAAACATAAGGATTCAAAAGTCCAATGAGGAAATTGATTTTTTCAAATATTTTTGCTTTTTTGATGTAAATGTTTAAGGGAAAAGAATACATCCAAAAACTCTGAATAAAAATATTTTAATTCTCTTTAACAGTTGGTTTAACTTTGTGATAGCTTGAATCACCCAAAACAATTTGATAAAAAAGGAAAATAAAAGGATTCAGATTTCCAAAGAGAAATTTTATCTTTTTGAATCTTTGTGTTTTTGAAGGAATTTTTTAAGGTGAAAGGATACATCCAAAAAAATATGAAGAAAATATTTTAATAATCTTTGAATGTTGGTTGAAATTCCTGGAAGCTGAAATAACCAAAAAAAAAAACCAATTAAAATAGCCAAAATCAAGGATCCAAAAACCCATGCTAACAGTTGTTTTTACAGGATTTTTTTCATTCTTTGATTGCATTTTTGAAGGGCTTCTAATGGCTCCAAAATTACCAAAGATTTTTTTAGGGGTTCAGGAACCCTTTTTACAGGGATGTGGGATTCAGAATTAAAAAAAAAATGAATTCTTGAAACTTGCATGAAATAAAGTTTTTTTGTGTGAAATATCAAAGGGGCAGGACCGTGCAACAACGTTGAAATGCATGAAATAAAGGGTTGGATGTGTGAGGAAAATAATGCCTTATATATATAGTATTTCCCCCAGATTTTCTTTTTGGGGGGGATGAAAGGCATTTTCCCTGTGCAGTATGGGCTTTTCCAGGTGCAGTGTTGACTTTTCCAGGTGCAGTATTGGCTTTTTCCAGTGCACTATTTGATTTTCCAATTGTAGATTCAAGAGTTGGATATCAGAAAATTTTGTTAAATAAATACAAAACCAAGGACCATGTTTTTCCATGTTTGGAACAAAGTTATTTATGATCCACCAGAAAATTTCCATCTTTTGTAAACAAAATGGATTTTTAATCATTTTTCTTATTTTTCTTATGTTTGATGGATTTTATTTTTAAATGTGAGGTCAGATTTGAATTGTTTGAAAAGAAATGATATTGCAAAGGAATGATATTGATTGAATTTTTAAAGATTAAATTGGTTTGGCCTGAATTCAGCATGGGCCACCATAGTATCCTTTTGCCCAAAAACATGTTTTTTTTCAAAAAGTTTATGGCTGTTAAACTTGTGAAATCCTGCTTTTAAAACTTGGGGTTGAATCAAAGTTTGTGAAATATCTAATTTGAAGACTGTTAATTAGGGCATATCAAAGTTAGCAAACCAGCCATTAGAAGCCTGCCATTTTTTTGACCAAACCCGCCATTTTTAATGGCAAGTTTCTGAAATACACATACCCCCTAACTGGTGTATTTCAAAATGGCGGGTTTCATGAAAATGGCGGATTTCAAACATCAAAACCACCATCAAACCCGCCATTTATGCATCATCATCCATCCACCATCCATCACATCTAAAACATCCATCCACATCAGCAAATCCATACCAGTCCCATCTCCTCATCCTGGCCTACCCTCATCCCTTCTCATCTTCTCTAATCTCTGACCCGTATGCTACAATAACTCAACCAATTTGATCACTTGGCTCTCAAAAACCCTATTTCCTTCAAGCTTTCCTATCTCTCCTCTCCCACCAGCACTCTCTTGAGAAGTCCTAGCAACATTGATCACCAATCCCCTATGCCCACTCCTGATCTCAACCCTCCATCCTACCTTGAACATACCCCCTATCCTCCCAAGTCCCTGTTCCCTTCCACAAATCCTACTCATCCTGAATCTATCCCTACTACCACTCCTACTCCTACTCCTACTCCTACTCCCACAACAATGACAACAACAACAACAATGACCAATATTACTACTGCTCCCTCAAATCTTCCTCTTCCTCATCATTGTTGTCCTCATGCCTCCAAGGAATTCAAACCTTGCAAATCATCCTCATCACCCCCCATCTGCATCCCCATCAAACCCGGCCATTGTCTTGTCTTTGGCGGCAAACCTGACCTCTCACTCCTCTCAAATGAAATCACGCCTAAATCCACCCTACTACCCATCACCCTCCCTAAATCTTTCACTCATGCCGCTTGTACCCATTGTCTATGTACCATCATTGCCCCTCCACTTGGTGGCCTCAACATCCAAATTGTTGTCAAGGGTCAGAAAGGCCTCATGATCAATGGAGAAGGGCTTGAGGAGGGCTTGAGTGCTGGCGTCAAACTCAAATGTTGTGATGGTGAACAGATCAAATTAGGGTTCTACGGTGGTAAGAAGGTTGAATGTTATGTCAAGATCAACAATCATTCCCTCCAACGTGTTTTTGCTTGTCCAAAAACTCATACAACCAAGGCTCAACAAACCTCCCAAAGTCCTAAACTCTCAACTATCTCTGCCAGGGGTGGTAAATGTAAGCTCAATCCGGATTGAAACAATTCAAGATTGGCCCCCAAATCACTCAAACACAATCCCAAACTTGAACTACCCTTCTCACCCATTGATCTCCCTAACAATCCTGCCTCAAATACCAATTGAAACTCTTCAGATCCTTCTCCCTCACTTCCTCCACCCCCACCACCCAATACTTCCATCAGTCCTTGTCCATCCAAAAAAAATTGCCTCTCTCCCATCTTCCTGCCCTCCTACAATCCTCAGATACACAACTTACCCCCTGGTGAACGCTTAGAGAGTGCCATTCAATCCATGGGCTTGTATCTTGTTGGATTGATTGCCTTGGCTATTGTCTTCTCATCCCAAGCCACTGTCAGTACTACCAAGGTCATCAGAGCTGTACTCAAGACTCAACCAAGTCTTGCAGAAGCCTTACTGGCCCTCCAACCTACTCCCAGTTCCTCTTGCTCCTCACCTTGTCCAATTCCCTGGCTTAATGATCTATTTGGATCAGAGACAAAGTTTCATCTCAAAAAAGAATGTGAATTTTTATCCGCCCCTCTCCCATCTCTCAATCCCACCCAAGATGATTCTATCAATACCAAACCATTTGCAATCAACCTCAAGCCCAATCAACACTATGGTAGTGAAGGTGGTGGTGGCTCACCAGCTCTGGATTTCTCACCAAGTGATGTGAAGACCAATCAAGTGGTCAATGCCTGCTGATCCACCATGCTTGAAACCCTACAGAATAATTGGAGGCTTGATGGAACTGGAATGTTTGGTTGCGTGACCAACAAGGGTCCCAAGGTAGGTTTCATACATCCTGCATGGGGGTTGACATGGTCTTGAAGTGCTCATGGGCTGTTTTCTTACTTTGTTAGGATGCATCCAGTGAGCCCTATCAAGCAATCAATTTTATTTCAATTGCTTGACCAAATTGAAATCAATTGTTTGATTGTTTTCCCATCTATCAAGCAATTGATTGCTAATGTCTCCTTTACTGTTTTTTGGAGGTTTCTTTGGTGCTGACCTCCTTGATTTTTTTTCTTGTTAGGTTTCTCTTGACTGCACCCAAAGCCAACAGGGTCTTTTTTGATTAATTCAGGTGTTCTTTTCCATGGAAGGTATGTTTTTTTTTTTTGAATTTTTTTGATAACTTTGCTTGTTTGTGTGTTGCATGGGTCACTCATGCCAACTTTATTTGGGGGGGATTCAGCTTCTGGTGTCCCTGGGTTCAAGTCCAGGTTTGGTTTCTTTTTTTTATTCAATCATGTTTCATTGACAATGTCTATTGGACTGACATTGTTTTTTTTTTTTGTTGTTTTTTTTTTGGAAAACATTTGACCACTTTTGGGGAACATCCTATTCTTCTCCCACCCGCTCAAAATTTTAAACAAAAATTCAAATCTATTCTTGTTCCTCACCCCAATCTAAGTATAGGATTGGGAGGGAACAAGATGGAAGGAGATGGCTTGAAAAACATACAGAGAGGTGGGAAGAGTAGGTCTGCTTGCCAAAATAGGAATCAAATGAGAGATTCCAAAATATCTTTGGAGGTTTCTGAGAAAGGTTTTAATGAAAAGGTGGTCTGGTCTGGTCAAAAACCTTACAATTCTTCTCATATTGACAAAGGCAAAATCTCTGGCTACTCCTTTTTACTTGTGGTTCCAACCAAGGAATCAAATGGTTGACTTATTGAAAATACAGACAAATATCAAGTATCAGATGGCCAATTTTTTTTCCTGACCTTGGCTTTGGAATTGATTTCAAGCAAAAAGGTATAGTCAAAATGGTTTGGGCAGGTAATAAGTACAAGGACTGTACCTTTCCGGCTGTGGACACAGCAACCCATACCAGAAAGGCCATGTCACTTCAAATTAATAAAACAACTAGAAACACTTGTAAGGAATTGAATAATGTCCAAATTTAATCTAGAAAAAAAATATGAATAAAAACAAAAAAGATTTGTATGTAGGTGGGGTTAAGAATACTCTCAAACGTTGTAATCAAAAATATTTTTTTTTTCTTTCACCCATGCAAATATATTTACAAGCCCAGCATTTGAGTTATCTGCTGTATCTCATCTACTTTTCTACTGCTACCAATGCAAGCCAAGGCTACTGATACCTTATCCTTTTTTTCCGTTGCAAGTAGCTCCCTCTCCTTTTCCAGTTGGGCTTGCTGTCAATCCTTCTCCTTTTCCTCTTTTTGAAACTCTAGCTCAGCCTATTTCAACTTCTACTCAGCATCCCATTTTTGTTGATAAGCCAAACTCTTGGCTTTCTGCTTTTGAACATCCATGGCCAGTTGCTGATCCCACTTTTGCTTTTCAAACTGAAGTTTTTTGGATTCAATTTTTGATTTAACTGTTTTTTCAGGGGAAAAGCGATGAGCATGGTTTTGAAAGCAAGGATATTCAACCAAAGCCTGAAAAACCAGAAGTCTTTCTCCTCTTTTGATGACTTTTGGGGTTGATATTGATGGAATTGGAGGCCTTTTTCTTACCCTTGGAAGAGGAGGTTTGATTCTGAAAGCTGTCACTGGTGCTCAAAGGCAATGTGGGAGGCCCCATTGGCTTGAGTTTTTGGCCATTCTGGAATGGATGAGCCTGTTTTTTTACAATCTAAATCAGTCAGGATTAACAATACAGGAGAGAAAAGAGCTTGGTTCCTTACATGAACGGATGTTGAGGGTAATGAAGACTGAGGAGTATCTTGTTCCACATCAGCAAGGTTGATGAGATCTGCTAACCCAGGAAGAGAGCAATCCAAAGAAGGAGGGGAGGGTTCCAAGGTATGGTTTGACACATCAATCAATTCAGAAGTAGACGTGATTTGAGCTGATAGCAATTGAATATCCTCCTTGGCATTGGATGGGGCGCACTCATAGGTTTCTTTGGGATCACCATTGCTAGGCTGAGCATCCCCAGCCAAGTCCTCAGCATCAACTGAATCCAATTGTTGGGCATCAAAAGCAGCTAGGGGGGTGATTTTGGCCTTCTTTCCAAATATTTAATCCATTTGAATATAAAAAGGAAAAATGGAGTCCAACTTATCAACAACTGAGTTTCTTCCCTTGGCTTTGTTGGAGTCAGTGATACCAAAGCCAGTGGAGATTGACATGGAGTGGGCTTTTTTTTACTTGGCTTGATAATTCTTGAATTGCTCCCTCATCTGTTTGAATGACAGATCCAGCCTACCTTTTGTTTTTTTCTTGAGTTCAGTTGCCATGAGGAGATAACCATTTCCCTTAGAGGATGGAGGTTGGCCAACATGTTTTTCATTGTTGGATCCAAAGCAGGCATCATAGTTGGAGGGAATTTTGAGCCAGTTGACCAGGATGATGTTATAAGCTCTCTTGAGCTGACTTGAGCCCTTGGAATCTGATGGGGGAGGATTGTTTGAGCCCTTGGAAGCTGATGGGGGAGGATTGTTTGTTGTGTAGTTCCTTGGTGATGTTTGCTTTGGTGTGTTGGACTTTTGTGTGGACTTGCGGGGGGAGGTTTGATGAGGGGCAATTTGGAAAGAGTAAGGGCAATAAGGTGATGAGAGGGATAAAGTGACAAGCAAGATAAATTGATGAGAGATATGAAGTGATGAGAGTGATAAAGTGACAAGAGCAATAAAACAATGATTGGATTCTTTGGATGAGGTTGGGGGTAGAGTGATGAGAGCAATGAAGCAATGAGAGCAATGAAGGCGCAATAAAGCAATGGGAGCAATGAAGCAATGAGAGCAATGAAGCAACAATATCAATAAAGTGGTGAGTGATCAAGTGATGAGGGTGATAAATTGATGAGATTGATGATGAGAGCAATAAAGTGATGATAGTGGTGAATCTTTTTATGATGAGGCTGGAGGTAAAAAAATTTGCAATGAGGTTGGAGGTAGAAGGAGGTGGGAAGCCGGGGGTGGATGACGTGGACAGGTGGAAGAAGCATTTAAATACTTTATTTTAAAAAACACACTTATTTCATGTTAACTTTGACACATCTGATGTGAAATAAGTGGGTTTTTTTTATTTTCAATGGCGGGTTTTAAATGGCAGATTTGGTTTGAAACCTGCCATTAAAAAATGGCGGTTTGGTTAACTTTGATACCCCCTATTGATTAATAAAATTTTTGAATATGAAGATAAATTGACTAAAAGATTGATTCAAAATTTATTGAAAGAGATTTCAAAAATCCAAAGGAAGGCCCAGGTTGAATTTATTCCTTCAAATTCACTAAAGCCATGCCTTCTGGATTAAAGCCTTCTTTGAAAAAAAACTTGTTATTATAGCAAAGAAGATTGAAAAAATCATTCTTTTTATTGATTTTTCCCACTCCAGGAAATTTTTTAAGCTTTAAAAATTTGTTCAAAAAACAAAAAAAAAGAGGAAGAAGAAGAAGAAGAAGAAGAAGAAGAAGAAGAAGAAGAAGAAGAAGAAGAAGAAAAAGAAGAAGAAGAAGAAGAAGAAGAAGAAGAAGAAGAAGAAGAAGAAGAAGAAGAAGAAGAAGAAGAAGAAGGCATGAACATTGACATTTAAGGTTCATGAATCTTTAAGGTTTGAATAGGAGCCTAGGGTGGGTAAACAAGCCCATTGAGGTTTTTTTCAGGCCTTTCAAGGTTGAAGAAGCTGACTTGGGTGGTAAAAAAATGCCTTGTCACGTTCAAGGGAAACTTTGTGCATGAAAGGATGCCTCTTAGGTATTTTTTTGGGGGGGCCTATGAAGGCTTGAAAACACTAATTGAGGCCTTGAGGGAGTCAAAAAAGGCCCCTGTTGGGATCCATCTGGGTTAGATGCCCCAGGGTCCCTTTTCTGTTTGTTCATCTTTGGTAACAAGGTATTTACATTCTATCAGAACTGTATATTTTGTTATTGAGGTTCAATTTTTTTTTGATCCTTTTATAATTATTTGGTTGATCAATGAATTGTTTGATGAAATATTTGAGGATATTAAAAATTTCCCTAATAAAATTGGTATATTTAGTATTTTGTTGATTATAACTTTCTTTATCTAGAAATATCAAAAGATTTAAAAACATTCCCACACCTCACCCAGCATTCATGTCCTTGGGTACATTCATTTACCAAAAAATATTTCTGATGATATGTGAAAAATTTCATACCAAATACTTTTGTAGAATGCCATAAAATTGGATATGAAAAACATCCACCTGATGTAAGTAAGCACTTTCCCAGTTTTTAGATGCATGTATTCAAGAGGTACATGATACAGATTTGTTTTCAAAGAAACATTTTTTTTTTGATACTTTTAATCATTTTTTTTCATTTAATCATTTTTTTTTCTTGAAATAAATGGATTTTTCCTTGAACTCTTTCAACATATTTGAATTCCCTTGATTGAATAGGTATTTTCAGAATTTTTTGTTTTCCTTTTCCTTTTTTTTCCTCTTTTTTTTTTTTTTTTTTTTGGTAAAAAGGTATGTATATTCCACTCAAAATATTTGATTTTGTGAAAGGAAATCAACTTGTTATCAGTTTCCTTACATTTAATAATGTTTTTTTTGTTTGTTTAGATATTATCTAAGGTTTGAATTCCTTTCAAGAAACTAAAATATATATTATTTTCAACTTTTAGATTGTCTCAAGTGATGTTCATAATTGAGCTGTTCAATAAAGTCCACCCAGACAGACTTACCCCACAGGGAGTCTGGGGGCCTCATTTTGCCCCCCCCAAGGCCTCAATTAATGTTTTATGGCCCCCATGATCCCAGAAGATGCTCACAAGGTGTGTAACCCCCACCCCAGGCAGCCCCATGGAGCTTTAAATTCCTGTAAAAGCCCTCAGTAGGCTTGTTTTCCCACCCCAGGCAGCTTTTTGAACCTTGAAAAGGTGTTCCAAACCTTAATCGTTGGAATTCATGCATCTCTTTCAAATTGACTCAAATTTTTAAGGCTGAATTCAGAAACCAGGGACATGTATGTGTATGTGTACATGCCTGCAGAAGAGGCCCAAGACAAAATTTGTCCCAAAAAATATCCAGGTTCCACCCTGTATTTCTGGCCCCTGCAGAGATTTGGGCCACAATTTACAGTGTGCATGGTGGTGCACACTTAGACTGACACTTTTTTGAATGGCCCTAGATGTGCCATACAGGGTTTCACTTCTTTTTGGTTCAGAGGCACAATTTACCCCCCAGTTTCCAAACAGAGCCTAAGGTTTAAACACCTTTGCGGAATGTGGAAATACACCAAAAGGACTTATTTTTAAAAATTATTAATTCCTATATTCACACCTTTTTTTTTTAAAGCAGGCTTCAAGTGAGAAGAACAAATTGCTAACATTAAGCCTTCTTTCAAAGGAAGGGATAGATTTAGTGAGTTTTGAACCATGAAATTATCCTGGGCCCCAAAAGAAAGAAAAGATAAGAACAAAATTTTGATTTGATTTGACAAGTATTTATCTGAAGACTTGTCCAAGAGGCTTTGAATCTTCCTGCTTCAAGACCAAAGGTCCATTGTTTTGGGGGATGAACTTGAACAGATCACCCAGTATCCACAGGATTTAATCTTGAGCTCAAAGCCTGAAACCAATCAAAATCACACCAATGACCAATTTAATCCTCAGAAATGATCACAAAAAACCAAGAGGAAAGTGACCATCCATCTCATCACCAAGCAATTTATCAATCAAAATCAATCTCCAAATCTTCAGATTCCTTTGGGGATCAGAACCTATGTATTTTCAAGGAGTGTTTTTGAGACCACATCCATCAAATTGATCCTTGTGAATTCCAAACATACCAGTTTGTACCTAACTCTTCCTATCCTTCTCATTTTGATACCATCAACACAACTCTGATGATTCCCATCCCACAAACTTGAACCTAAATCCTTCAAACTCAAATCCATTGTTTGAATCCCATCATTCAGTCACTATTATCCTTTGGCTTCTTATCTTAAACTCAACCTTTATGCTTCATTTTTTTTTTTTAAAAAAAAAAATAATAAATAAATAAATAAAATAAAATAAAATAAATTCATCAATTAATACACTTTCCCATTCAGTTTTCATTTTTTTTTTCAATTTTCAATTTTGATTAACTTGAGGCTATTCTTGAGAAAAAAGAAGAAGAAGAAGAAGAAGAAGAATGGTTCACTCTGTAAGATCTAGAAAGCATCTTCATGAAACTCGTTATAATTTTGAATTAATTCCTCAGTTATTCCATGTTCAAATCCTATGAAAATTTCCAAACAGAAATAGATCATGTTTGAGATTTTGTTGTTGTTGTTTTTTTTTTTGTGTGTGTGTTTTTTTTAGGTCTCTTTGGAAAATAAAATGTTTTCCTCTCCAAAAGTTTTACCTTCCCTCAAAATGGGTTTGACTCCAACCTTGAAGAAATTTGTTTAACCTCAGAGCTCATAGTCAATCATGAACCTGGTGATGGTGATTTGATTTGCACCAAACTAACCAATTTCACTTCTATGCCCAATGATTTTGGGCTGGATGTGTGCCATTCAATTGAATAAATCAAAAATAAGGAACAAGAACCCCCCCCCCTCTTTTTTTCTTTTTTTTTTAAAAAAAAAAAGATAAAAATGGGGAAAACTGCTTCTAACGCTTACCCATTTCATGTAATTTGTCAAGTAGGAATTCTAAAGATTTTTCTTCCTCATGACAAAAGAAACGGTAGATTAAAGAGGAGGATAAGATCCCAAGGTGTTGAAACACTCAGATGATGATGCATCCTGAATCTTTCAACTTGAGAAAGATGCTCAAGGACCAATTACTGAACCAAGCCCAATCAATCAAACAGTGTGGGAATGATTGTCTGGGAGAAGATCTCTCCAGCCAACCCAAACCTGGATCTCCAGATAGAGCAAGACAACAGGTGGTGAGAAAGAAATAGACCAGTTAAACCGGTTGGATCTGAGGCTTGTCTTACTAGATCTTAAGTATAAGTGGAGGCATGAGATTGGTAGTTTGTTCTTGTGTATGTGTAACAGTCTTGCTCACTCCCCACTTTCAACATACATATTTAGTCTTGACTTGTGCAGCCTTGACTCATGAGACACTCACTCACTTCACTCTTCCTCCACTTGCTTGGAGCCTCCTCCTGGCAATTTGGCACTCAGCAGATCATCATCATCCCTTATTGATCAGGCATCCTTGATATATGTACATACACTATGGTATAGACTTAGATATATATATATTTTTAGTGGTCTTTTGCATTTTAAACGGGCCACTTTAAATATGCAAAGTGTCATAATGGGCACAATTAGTTGGGGGGACCTGTGGGTTTCCCTGTTAAATGACTACAACATCTTTGATGGTGCAAGAGAAGGAAGGAAAGGAAGGGAGGAAAAGGAACAAGTGGAAGGAAAGGAAAGGATGAGGAAGAAAAAACAAAAAAAATGGGGGTGAACTTGAATCTGGGAAGGGGAGATCCCCGGGTATCATGGTGAAACAGGAAATGAAGGAGCAGGGCCAGGGGGGTCAACTTGATCCAGCTGGGTTACTTGATCCTGGGCTGTTGCCATGGGGTCTAGATGAGCCTGCAGGTGGTTGAATTGGTTTGTTGCCCTCACAAAA